>QAXH01005315.1:0-25190 GCA_004335635.1 Chloromonas sp. AAM2
GAGCCCAAGCTGACGGTGAGAAGCCATTGCTGATTGTACTCAAAATTGCAATCGTTTTGCAGTCGACGTTCCAAGAGCACCCCATTGGTACGTACAATTCATCCCAAGCAGACCGCTGAATTGTTCAGTTCGCTTATGCAGTCCACCTCCACTCATCGGCGTGGAGCCGCCATGTGCGCCAGCAGCGCTCGCCGCTAAGCGCCTCCACCACCTCTGCCATCAGCTCATCCGCTTCCCAATTCCTCGTCTCCTCAAGCAGAGCCAGCCATCTCGGAATGAGATAGTGCTGGCTGTGCGCCTCCCAGTCCCCTGGGCCGATGAACTGCGTGCAAACCAAGATAATGCACCGTTGAGATTGAGTGTTGATGCAACCAACAACACATGGGCTGACCAACAACACATGTTTCATGCATGGCAACCCACAGTTGCTCCTCACCCTCAGTTTGGGCTCAGGACACATTGGCCGGAGAACAACCTTGGGAAGGTTGCGCAGCATGGCGATGATGTGTTTCCCTTTCTGCTGGCGCAACAGGTTGCTGCGGCGCTGCCATGCAGTAAAGCCGACAGCAGGGCAAGTGGCCCGTGAGCTGTGGCTGTCCCTCAGCAGGCGCAGCAGGCGTGCTGGCGCATGGAGGGGACGAATGGTTGCATGGAGGGGACGAATGACGACTAACAACTCACCGCTGTGACGTCATTCAAGCGATGGGTGCAAGCAATTGGGGGCACTTTCACTCGCTCAACGATGCGCGAGTGTACATGCCTGCGCATTGCGCTCGCATTCTGTGATGATGCAAGCATTGAATTGAACTGTGGCACTCTATCTGCACTCAGCCCCGCGCTCGGCATCATATGCTGACAAGTGGCATTGATACAATGTTGGATTCGAGTTTCCGCCTCTAGACGAGGCCTTTTCAGAATTGCTTGACCTCGCCGTGACCACTGCTGCTCCAGCACGATAACATGGCTGTTGCTAAGAAGGCTGTTGCTGCATGGATGCAGAATTGTTTGTGGAAAGATCATCTGAGCATCATAGTCATATGTTGTGATTTGAGCAGAACAGGTCGTATGTAATGATGTGTCAACGGGGCTGATGATGTCCGTCTGTGCAGCTGTCACCTGTACAGTCACTGAACAGCCTCCATGTCGTAGCACGAGTGCAGTATTAGTCAAGGTTGTAAGTACTTGACAGAATTCTGTCAGTAGCGATAAGCGTCAGCAAGGACTTGTCTTCTGACTTGTCTTTTGCCATGTAGTCTTCAAGAGCTATTATCCTGGTCTCGAGTTGAAGGCAACAGATACAGCAGCCAGGTTGCCATACTTGCCATGTAGCCAAACACAACTGGACATGAGGCGAAGGCGTCCTGACCCTTGTGTCGAACACTTCTGCTTCTTACATGCAAAACCATAACTGGCTTTTAGCACCCTGCTATAACAACAATGATTATTTTGCTCCATCTCAACCTCAGGGCGTCCCGCAGCGATGTATCCTCAGATGATTTACACTCAGCTTCCTGAGTCTGCACGCAAGACAGAGGGTTACCAAATGAAACATGCAGTACAGGCCTATAATGAGGCCCGCCCGCCTGCCCGCCCGTCCGCACGTACTTACCACCCTTTATCATTCCTGCAGGCATGCCATCCACTCCCATGGTAGACACACTGGCAGGCTCAGCTGACTGGCGTGTATTCTGGTAAAATTCTACAACACAACTGCTTGTCCTATTGCCATTCTCCACTTGTTCTGCTCCTAACCGAGGTCCAAGCAGCGCAGGTCGCCCAGGGGCTTGCGGGTCGCTTCCGCGCCTCCAAACACCCACAAGTACTGGCTCACGCGTGTGGCCTGAAAACAAAACACCACATGCATGCATTCTTATCGCCATGTCAGTGTCCAGAATACAGTGCATCTTGTACCACTTGATGTAGAAAGCAGACACTTTTGTCATCATGAGCAGCTGCTTGCTTGCGTGGAGTTTCATTCTCCCTCCATCTTCTGTTGGTAGCTGCTTCATATCTTGGCACCGCAATACCACCAGTCATGCCAGGACTTTCAGCATGGACCGAATGTGATGATCAGATTAGAATTGATGATCAGATTCGACTGCTGGTAGATTGATTTGATCAATTATACGATCAGCGATGCTCCACCAAATTCAGATTGCTTACGATGTGCAACTCGCATTGCAGCTCGCATTGTGCTCAGCATCATATGACTCAGCAAGGACACTCAGCTTGAGTTGCCAGGCAGTAGACCAGGCTGTTGTTGTCCAGGCAGTAGACCAGGCTGCTGTTGCCCAGGCAGTAGACCATGTTTTTGAGTCTGGGCTGACCTCAGTGCAGCACTGGACAGGTTGACAGAGCCCGATTGTTAATCAGCAGGTGGAGAAGTCGACCAATAATGGGCATTCTCGACAATTGCTACATGACATGTTGGCATGGGACTCAGCCTTGCGGCAACATCAAGGATACTCAATCAACGCCCATAAAAGCTATGTGCTGCTGGCTGCTGTGGCGACTGCAACCAAGCCAGAGGACTGTGTTGTGATTGTACGCGATTTTACTCAGATCTGCACTGCAGCAAATGCAGCATATTGCAGCAAACAGCATATGTAGAAGTGAGATAAGGCGAGATGACACACACAATTACATGCTCAGCACGTTGGCCAAACCAACACGAGCATTGCAATTCACAGAAACGATTGTGCGAGAAGTCTGGCACCTCAGTGCCTACGCAACAGTCTACTCTATGGGCGCACGTGGAAAAGAACCCAGGACAAGATGTACATACGCCACCAGCCAGACAACCCAAAGAGACGTTACTCTGCAACCTGTGTCCTTTGTAAGCCGATCACTTGTCAACTATAACGTCAATCACATGGCGCACAAAAGGGCATTTTACCATCTACCGGTGCACGCTTGAAGAGTGTGTTTGAACAACTCTGCATTACTGCCATAGGCTGTGCAAAGACTTTTGCATGTACTGTGATACCAAAACACGTGTGTTGCTGCGGTCTCAGGTTTGGAAGCGGTGCAGAAATAGCAGCCAATGAAATCTGCAGGCTTTTTTGATCGGCTGCATGAGAAGCAGCACATAGCCTTGAGCACAGCTTGAACGTCCTTGGGTAACCCGCCTGGTTGCATGTGCAAAAGAGTGCCGTGCATGTGGCTGTCACCTCCCTTCTCTGTTGGGTCAAGCTTGTCAATTGGTCGCACCTGTCAAACCTGCTGCCTGGAGATACCAAGTGGCGCAACTGCCTGTGGTTGTGCAGACAGTGGCACTGGTGCTTTGTAAGAGCGAGGCAAAGGCTGCATGTTGATTACTGGTCATGCACGCACAGCCCTGCCCTGTCCGGCACGCAAAGCCAGTGCTTGTACCAATCCGCTCTTGTACCAAGCCAGTGCTTGTACCAAGCCGTTTGGCTGTGCATCAACCAACGTCATAGGAAGCAACTTGTGCAACAGACTGAAGTGCATCCAGTACACCAATTCAAGCTGTGTGTTGGACCCTGAGCAGCAGGGGTCGGCTGTCAGGCGTGAGCGCATTGAGTTGCCCTGACCCTGTGCTGACAATGTGCTGCACGTACACACGCAGCACCACTTCCTGTGGCCGGGCCTTGACCTGGGACACGGCGGGGGGCGACGAGCCCATACCCACGGGGGGCTCATCCAGCGGCGCCCCGCGCACCTGTGGTGCAACGGACACGTTTGCATGAGGCAGTGCCAGGAAATTCTTCAAACTAGTGGGGGAACAACTTGTTGCAACGGGCAGGATTGGATGAGACACAGAGTCATAGGTTCGTTGGACAGACAATTGCGTTCCTTGTTGGACCCTTTTAACTCAGACACTTGGACTCTTTCACTTTTGAACCAGACACAAGAGGCTGATGCAACGGATCAATGCATGCTTTACCTGAACGGCTACCGTATTGAGTTATTGGAATGCTTTGAATTCAGACAGTGAGGCTGATGCACTAAAGCAATGCAGCTACTCGCCTACAGAACGGTGATCCTTCCCTTCCGTACCTTGATGATGAGGTTTGCTCCGGGCTGCAGCACGCCGCTGACAGGCAGCACGTCCAGCCAGGCGGGCAGGCGCCAAGCGGGACTGCCGTCGCCACCGATGGTGAAGGACACCATGCCTGAGCCCGTGTTCCACAGGCGCAGGCCGTCCATGTTGGCTCCATGCAGGGTCAGAACCGGCACTACTGAATCCTGTGGGGCAACGCAACACGTGGAACTACCCTCAAGCACATACATTTGAAACGGGCAGTCCTGCATGGTTGTACACAGCACACAGAGGTGCATTGTGGCTCCTATGGTTGCATGACGAGGTCCACACAGGCTGACAGAGGATGTTGATGATGCACCGGTCGTGCGATGCAAGGCACTTATGGCCAACCGGTGGACTCAACAATATGCACCCACTGGATCATGTCAAGTGCATAGTAGTAATTGCAAAGCATCACAGTGACAAAGTCTCCCAACTGCTGCCTCGCCCACCTTTGGCTGCTGTGCCTGCTGTCCTGGTGACAGCTCCAACGTAACGGAGGGGTGCTCAGGAGTGATTATTTCACTCAGGAGTGAACTCAACACCTGTGACACCACAAACACGCAGAAGGACACACATTAGCACCCTAGACAGCGGACCTGCAAGGCATGAGCGACACCGAACTGTGGACGGCGATTCACAGCCTGCAGTACTGGCTGCACCTTGTGTATGACGTAACTGTGACATGACGTTTAGCCGAAAGTACTGGCCTGCATACTGTACTGCGTGACTGTGGCGTGGCTAGTGGGTTTAACTTCAAGTTCTGCAGCTTATCTTGTGGTGTTTGACTGCACACATAGGAAGCCCTGGGAAGCTGTGATTCTTGGGTTCGCTCACCTGCATGCTGCACTTCCGCTTGTGCTCCTGGTTAAACACGGGCAGCTGCAGCTCAAAGGACGCGTAGACCGGCTTGTGATCGCTGTCACACACCTGCGACCGGTCAGGGAACACACGGACAGGTTCAGGGCTCTTGAGTACGTGGACAGTTCCTCCTGCGCTGCACACGTCATGGGCCCTCATCTGAACCACGTCTGTTTGCCTGCTGCAGCCTTCCTTGGTGTTATATTATGCCAAGTCAAGTCGTGCCTGATCAAAGACAGTCAAACGTGGATCGAAGCACAAGGACCACGGCAGTGCAGCATGTTGCCAGTCATTGACACAACCAGAGCCTATGCATGCCACACGCAGGCCCCTCAGCCTGCACTACCCCTCCCTGGCTACCTCTCCCCCCGCCCCCATCACCTGCAGCACAGTCCCGTAGGCGGGCCCTGTCTCGTGCGCCAGGGCCAGTGCCAGCTGCAGGTCCTCCTCCCGAGGCGCACTGGAGCCCTGCACAACGCACACACATGACGACAACGGCATGCAGGCACTAGTGATTCGCCAGCGGTTGCGCGACACAAGTCTCCTGCCTGTCACTCTAGCCTTCTGGCCCTGCGCAACGTACGCATGCTGACGTTGGCAGGCTCTACTACTTCATGCAGCGCACGCACATGACGATCGCCAGCATTTGCATCTGTCACACCAGGGATACCAATGCGCCTTGTCAACCCAGCCTGCTGGGAGCCGCAAGAGTATCACTGTGCGGAGCATACACACCATTCTCACCAACGGATCAAACGGCAGATAGTTTCTGTTGGCAGCAACTTCCTGAGCGTAACAGCCTGTTTGTCATGCCTGGTGTGTGGTGTGGAGAGCTCAATCTCACCAATGGCAGCAGACTGCCCCTGAAGAAAATGCGGTCGGTCCACGCGGGGATGCGCCGCTTCTCGCTGCTGTCATATGGCATGATGGTGCCCTGGTATCGCGGCATGGCCTGGCCGTCCAGGTACACGCCGCTGGCCAGGCCCCGGTCAAACTTGTACGTGGGAGGGAAGCACAGAGGGCCCTCGGCCTGGGGCAAAGCAAGAGAGCATACACATTGCAGTCAATGAAAGCATTGGGATGACGGTGTGAGGCTGAGACACAGTCGATAGCCACAACACACTGAAAGATGTGTTTGACAGCACGTGGGCACTTGGCTGTGAGGCAGTGGCAAAACAGGTAATCTGCATGGCGCCCACTGCCGCTGTATACCCAGTGACATTGTCCAGGAATCCCTATGCACTCACGAGGCCATGGAAGATAGCGCCCTTGCCTATCTCCTGCCGTGCCTGGTCGATGAAGGCCAGCTCAGACAAGGCACCTGCCACCACCTTGTCCACCACATACTCATAGGGGGCGTGGATCCTGAAGCCAGCCAGGGCAAGCATAGTCCAGCTCTATCGATAGGTTTTACCATACATTCACGCTGTTCCTGCAAACTGCATGCCCACTCCCACCATAACACCACCATCTGGTGTGTGCATGCACCAGGTTTGCACGTGCGTCTGGTAGACTGTTCGGTACACGCTTTTGCGTGCACCTGGTTCCTGCATGCACCTGGTTCCTGCATGCACCTGGTAGAGCATGGAGTACTGGCAATGCAGCATGGAGTACTGGCAATGCAGCATGGAGTACTGGCAATGCAGCATGGAGTACTGGCAATGCAGCATGGAGTACTGGCAATGCAGCATGGAGTACTGGCAATGCAGCATGGAGTACTGGCAATGCAGCATGGAGTACTCGGCAAGCATCCGGACCTTTCCTCATCCTCTGCATGCCCCGAGCAAGCACACCAGCCCCCTATCTCACCGGTAGTTGAAGTCGCCCATCCAAATGACCGCATCTGCGCACTGCAGCCCCAGGCCCACTGTATCCTTAGCCAGCACAGAGGCCGGTAGGCTGGATGAATCCACAACAAAGGGTTCCTTGCTGCCCTCACGCGCTATAGGCATGGGCTGCTCCTCTTCATCGTCTTCATCAACCGGCGGAGGCGGTGGCTGGGAGTGGGATTGGCTTTGGTGGCTGTTGCGCTGTCTGGGGTGTGTGCTGGTATTGGGAGGCGGGGGCAGGCGGCGACCGGCACCTCGCACACCCATGTCCTACAAAGAGTGCACGAAGCGACTATGTAACCCCGCCTCTCGAACGTCACAGACAGGAGCCACTGAAGTGATGCCGCTGACACCCATGACATCACACGGAAAGTGCAGGTTGGGACTTGGGACTAGGGATGTTGCAACCGGGCAGGAATGGTAATGAGATGCTGTAGCAGTGGAGGCTGTGGACAGCACACAGTCCCCACACAGGCCCTCCTGCCACCTGCCCCTTTCCCTGCGTGTGTGTGGTGTGTCACCTGGAACCTCAGTCCCCTGACAATCTTGACGTAGTCTGCGTTGCGTTGGTCCACCTTCTCCTGGTGCGCGGCAAAGTGCGACGACAGGAACACAAGGCGCCTGCAGGGCAAGGCACCAGTTCAGGCTCCATGAGTGCAAGCCACCACTGCCACCATATCCAGTGCCCTTTGCTCACGACCTGACTACTTACTTCTACAGAGCAGGTGACACCATTCGGCACTTCAGGTTTTTGAAGGCAACCTACCACTGGCGCGCTCAGTGCCCTTTTTACACTGCCTTGTGGTGAGGAAACCAGTTCAGGCTCAACAACCCACCCAGTGCGTTCAGCGCACTACCTGGTGCTGAGGAGTCCAACCACCACCCACTTGCGCCTCCAATGTAATATTTGTGCAGACTGAGCCACTGTGCTTGCGCTCTGAAGCACGTGGTGTATGTATGCAACGTCGCTTGCAGTGCAGATGCACATGCAGGTGCGCCGCGCACCTCCTGTACAGCGTGAGGCTGACGGCCGTGGCGCCTTTGTTCCCGCCCACCCCGTACAGCCCACACGCCACGTTGTCCGTCACCACCTCGCCCACATGCCGCTCCAGGTCGCGCCGAACGTACACTAACACGAGGATGCCTGAGGAAGGCAACAAGAGCGAATGGAACTGAAAGTAAATCATGAAGGCAAAATTGCCCTAGTTGCCCAACAACGGGTCAACAGAATGCAACAGTACTACCTTTGGCGTCCACAAGGGCATGATGAAGTGGCCAAGCTTGCAGCTAGCTTGCTGGTGCTGACCATGAGTTTAATGTCAGGTGAGGGGTGTGTCTGTGCTGGTAAACAGTGTACAGAGCAGCTTGCATGTCAACGCAATGTCGAAATGTCCGATTCAAGTCCTGTACACTCGAAGACACACGCATGCACGCACCTGCCATCTGCCTGAGACCCACGCGTACGAACACCGAGGGGCCCCCCAGCGCCTGCAGTATGGTGTCCGCCCACCACTGCCCCGCCGTGGTGCCCTTCTCCAGCGCGCCCTTGTTGAGCACGGACATGGCCGCGTCAAACGCCACGCTGCTGGTGCCAACCTCCACCTCCTAAGAAGCATAAACACAGGAAAATGTGTTATGGGTGTTATGGGTGTTCACAGTGTGTGAGGTTGTGAGTACACAAGCGCTTGCTGCAACAGGCGCCTCAGAACGCTGTGCCTTCCACTGCCTATGCACGAGAAGCAGACATAGTATACTTGCATGCCACCTATCAGAAAAGAGCTGAGGACTTGCCAAAACGCACATGTCAGGTTGAGCTGGCAAAATGTGCCAGTGCCACAAGGATGAGAAAGGGCAAGGAGCAGTGCAACAGGGGTATGCTGGCCAAGCAGGGCACACCATGTCGCCCGCGCACCTGCAGGCCCACACACACAATCTGCGCCCGCTCCCCTCTCTTGCCCAGCCACTCATATACGGACTGAGGCGACGCCTTGCTGGTGTTGACGTTCCAGGTGCCGGCCAGCACATGCAGCTGATGAGGCCGCAGACCCTCACGCACGATTTCCTGCAGGACAGGCGCAAGCACACTCGCATCTTTGATTCCGAACGTAGCATCATGACCCCTTCCAGGGCCGTGGTCCACGGTTCCAGGGCCTGAACCATTTTTTTGCAGACCTAAACTGAAGCTCGTGTGCACACGCTCTTGTTCCCCGCTCTCGGTCAGTCACTAACATGCCACATGACGGTCCGCCCTCTGCCCTGCTTAACCACTCACCAATGCCCTGCACAAGACTAGGCAGCATCCTTGGCTGCCCCCACCTGCCCCGCTCACCCACCCAAGCGCCATCTATTCACACCATCATAAAGTCGTTGCCCAAACGCAACATGCATACAAACGGATGGGCCTGTGGTGCTGCATCTAAACGAACTCGAGAGAACTGAAGACCGTGACCGATGGCCCATTCACATGCTCTCACCTTCCAGTCACTGAGGCACTGCGGTGCGGGCGGCTGCAGCGCCGGCCACCCCTTGACGGACCCGTCCCGCGCCAGCGAGTAGACGATTCCCCGAATAACCGCCATGCTCTTGAGCGATGCCAGGTGTGCGGGCCAGCAGGCAAGCTGGGCACCGCCCACAAGATCGTGCACTCGAATGTACCCGTCTGCTGAACCAACCCACAGTGACCGGCCCAGGATTGCGCCGCATGTGAGGGGTACTCGAGCCTCGCTGGACCATTGCAGGCAGCCGTACTCTGTGTATCGATCAATCTACGAGTACAACAGGAACTCAGTGCGTGAGCGTGCAGCCAGTAGCGTGAATGTGACTGGCTCACAGGAGGGTGAGGTTGTGCTTTTAAACAGTGCGTTCGCAGCCATTGGCGTGGCATGCAATGGACAGGCAGACACTGTTGTGCGACAAGTTGAGAACCTGCCCAGTCTGAACCTCCCGCCTGCCCAGTCTGAACCTTAAAATACTTCTGAATAATGCTTCGAGATACACCTGTGTTGCAGCATACTACGTTATCAACTACTTTGAAGCACTGGTTCGCACCTGGCCAGTCTTGTAGATGACTACCATTGTGTGGTCCAATGAGGCCAGCAGCGCCTTGACCTTGCCGCGCCGCTCCGTCGCCGAAGACGGCTCGGAGGAGTCGACGCCAGTGCTGGCCTCACTCGCGTTGCGGTCCATGTCCTGGAAGTTCTGCAGAGACAGGCAAACAGGCGCATTGGTAATCAAACAATGCTATGGCTGGACGATTAGTGGCGCCACCAGGTGTCGGATCTGATCATGCGATTGCCGTGGCCTTGTTTCTGAGTGGGCTTGATTATGATTGCTGATGGGGGCTAGTGCAGGGCGAAACCAGGACCAAGACATTGCAAGCTCAAAGAAGGACATCAAGGTGTTGTGGTGCAGGCTGGGTGAAGGGCAGGGTAACAACCACCCTGAAAGGCAAGACTATCAAAAGCAAGGCCAGGCAATGACAGGCAATGAGCAGTATCACTACCATTTGACAAGCAGGTGACGCCTCCTTTGCACGTTCTATACTACCTTTGCAGCGCGCAACTGCATCCTCTGCTGCATCACTGCAGGTGCGGGCCATACCTTTGACACGGCTGCTGCGGTCTTGTTGAGCTTCCTGCCCAGCTTGGCCGCGAACTTGCCCACCACGCTCATACCCTTTGCCACCTGAGCAAACAACCAAAACACCATGCGTGCGAAGCTTGCGCCATAACTGCGCCCAACACACACCATGAAGCCATGAAACCATGACTGAAGCACAGAATCCGCCCATGCTGCGCCGTGCACAGCATAACAGTGGCTCAACGCATGATGATCTGGGCCAGCTGTGATGATCCTGGGCCAGCTACAAAAAATCCTTTCAAAGTAAACATGCATGAAGCACATGAAGTATACCTGAGCAGCACGTATCAAGGGCAGAGAGCGAAGGCGCCCCACTCAAGCGCACCCACCTGCTGCAGCGTGGATGTGTTGTCCGCTTCTTCATCACTACCCAGCGCGGCGCTGCTGTCGTCCCCCGCGCCCACCCCGGGCACGCCGCCTGGACCCGCGGGCCGCTGACGGAAGTGCCCCCGCACCGTCACGGGGTCAATGCCCTGAGAGTTCACGCAGGGGATACAGGCAGGCAACGTGTGATCTTGTGTGGCACACCCTCTTGTGTGGCAGCAGCCAAGCACATCAGCCAGCACAGAGGGACGCTGCCCTGTTTGCATCCAGGACAAGCCAGTCTTGCACAACTCAGTCAGAACGGTACGAGGCAGGCCTGACAAGCGAAACAACAGGTAGCCGCTGCGTGTGACAGCTTCACGTGTCCTCCACCAGCACATGGTTCCGGCCGCTTGCAGGTGTGTGCGAGGACGCGCATGTCTGTGTGGCCTCACCTTTGTGGTGTCGATAAACAGCATTCCTTCATCGCCCACGGCGCGCGAGGCCAGGTCGGTGAACCCATGGCGCAGGGCACCCACGCACATGCCTGCAGTGACCATAAGACAATCAACAGTCACACGTACTCATACGATTTCAAGTGGCGATTTGGAGACAAAGCTATACTTCAAGCAGGCCTTTTTCTGTGTTGTGACCACAGGACTTCATACATGACAGTACATTGCGCAAGAGGTGACCCTTACGATGGACGCAGTGTCTGCTGCTGTGAGTCAGGGTTCATGTCATGTGCGGTGGCCCGCGTGGTGCGAGTCATGCAACACCTGCTGCTGTGGGCCTGAGGTGTACCTGAGTACGCGTCCCAGATGATGAGTGAGGAGCTCCCCGCGCTCCACACGGTGCGGCCACTGCAGCTGGCGGCCAGAGCCAGCACCTTGGCGTGCGCCCGATAGCCGCTGGGCCGCTTCAGCTCCTGCGTCTGGGTGGGGGTGCGCGTGCCTGCGCGGGGCACGAGCAAGGGAGGCTCAGCACTGGGTCTGTGACAGACAATATTATATGCAACGTGCATGGCTAACCAAAACGAGGAACACAGTGAAGGTGATGCTGCAAATCACGCTGCCAATCAACCCCTGCAAGCTTGCGTGCCAACAGGCCAATGGTGCGCCAGGGAGAACACAGGCAGACCATGCCTATCCTGCCCTTCCCAGCAGTTGCCAGTACCTCCCCAAACCACGCCCGCATGTGCCCACTCTCTGTCTTCAGAGTTCCATACACCTGCTGCTGTTGGGTAGTGCCAAACAGTTTTTCAAATGTCAACAATGGTAAACCTCGACAGTCTGTTCACTCACTTAGCGCTCCCGAGGGGTGGGCCCACACGCGCAGCACGCCCGAGGAGCTGCCGGACCACAGGTCGCCCCACGGCGTGAGCGCCAGGCAACGGATCTTGGTCTGGGTGTGGCCCTTGAACGCCTGATACAGAGGAATCAAACGTGCTTAGGTGCCTTTTTGCCACGCGCTCGTCCATTTACGTGCACACCATCCAATCAGTGGGTTGCTTTCCCAACAGTGTGCCTCTTGTACGTACAGTCATCATCATCACATCATTACATGGCTTTTCATGGTTCAACCCACGGTACTGCAGCTAGACACAATATCTCTCCAAGAATTACACGCCTGACAATCGTTAAGCCAAGAAAGGTCACTGGTAGCAGAGTGCAAAGTACGAATGTCATCACTGGCAACACGGTTCTCAGTCGAGATTGGGTACGTACACTGTGCAGGCACCATTGCGCACAAAGCGACTGCTAACTCTTCGTGGACGCTTTCCTGCCACGAGAGTGCCTGTACATGTACAAGCATGGCTGCCCAGTTGGCCTGACGATACCCACTTGTTCAAAGCGTGCGCCCCTGCCATCGGCCACCGACCACCGGGAGATGCGCCCGTCGTCATGACCTGCAGCACGGAAACAGCAGCGTCAGCCGGCATCACACTGAACAAGAGCACACTAGCAGCAGCAGGACCCACACTAAGCATCCCAATCAGCCACTGGCGGCCTGACAACGAACAAATGGACACTGGAGCCAAAAGACGAGTGGCCAGACAAAAGGACAATTCCGTACCATACCTGTCAGCCCAAAATACGCCGCCAGCGCGCATGCTCGACACAGGCACGCCATCTCGATAACATTACCACCACAGTGAACCTTGTGTGTGTGTGTGTGTGTGTGTGTGTGTGTGTGTGTCAAAATAGTGGTGAGCTGTTATGTCCAAGCAAAAGTTCAAGCCTTACCTGCCCACATGGCTCCTGACAGCTCGTCCATGAGGACTGCCGTAATGGGTGACTGGGTGTTCTCGGGCAGCGGCACGCACCCACAGGGAGCAGAGTCCGCGTCCTCCTGAAACACACAACACACAAACCACAAGGGCGCACAAATGACAGCGCACGCCAGTGCAGAAGCACGGATGCAAAGGTTGTGCAGAAGCAGAACAAGTCCATGTCCTTCTTGCCCTTGTCTGCTTTTTAAATCACTGATTTACTTCAAACCTCTGCTATCTCGCCATGTACTGGGCTCGTTTGGTACTTAGGCTCATGAGATAACCAGTTCCATGATCGAGCTGACAGGTGTGACTCTCACCTCTGCTGCCCTGGACAGTCCTTGTGGCACCACGAGCTCTGAGTCCGCTGCGGCCCACTGAAGCATGGCCTTGCCCGGCGGGCCTGCCACACACAGCATGCAATCATGATGTGCTTGTTGGCCGCGTCTTAGCCCTGGCTGACGCACTTCAGGTGGTTGCATGAGGCAAACAAAACTTTCATTAGTCCTGCTACGCGCCTCTGACAGGGTTTTAATAAGAACGATGGCCAAGGAATCAGGGGATTCAGAGTTCACGAGATTCGCCTACCTGGCATGGCAAAGAGACTGCCGAAGCCAGACTCCAGGCGCTTGGGAAGCACTGTCTTCTTGGGCTGTAAAGGAGGCAGCCGCACCTGCACATACAGTTATACACTGACATGCTGTCTTTGATTGTGCCCTGCAATTGTGGCCAGTCTACTGCATCACTAGCACATGTTACAGTGAGCTGAATGTGCTCAATCTAATCACCTACAACAGAAAGCATACCATGCCACCAGCCCTTTTATCAAGGCTTTCTTACTGACCCTGTCGTTATTCCACAACCTTCAAGAGCTTGGCACCCTGCCTTTCCATGTGCTCCTGCACCTTCCTTTCTGTTCATCTCGGAAATCTTGTGCACATCCTTACTTTCCACCCCTCTACCCATCCGTCAATCCCAACATTCCCTCCATCCCACCCTGCCACCTGACATCGCCTCACTCACCTCCACACAGAGCTGTTCGTCATGGCTGGACGCCATTTCCTTGAACTGGGCTGCACCCTTGCAGCCCGCGTCATGTACCGGTGCATGGGTCAGGGCCAGGGCACGCTGGGGCAACTGTCCTGACGTTGGCTGGGAGGAGGCAAGCCGCTGGGAGGAGTTGGCCTGCAGGAAAACCAGCAATCACAGTGCGTGCTTGTCACGCTTCATGACAGCAGTCACAAGTATGCTAAGCGCCTGTATCAAATAGCAGTGAAATGATGGTAATGAAATCACAATGTACCAGGTGGCAGGCCGTGCAACAGTCTGGCGTGAGCGGTGAGAAACACCATCAAGCACAGCCCGTACCAGTTGTATCATATGTGCCCACCTGGATCACTGGAGTAGCCGGCGCCTGAGACTCTGGGCTGTTCATGGCGAAGTTGAACATGGAATTCGTGGTCTCTTTGGCAGCCACAGCATGGGCACTGGCAGCAATGGGCGCAACGCCAAACATGGTGTCATACGCTGGTGGTGGAGTGGCTTGATGCACAAGGGCATCACCGACACCGGCCTCGTACCGGGCTTGAGCCGTCACTGATTCGTATGATGGTGGGGGCATGTCATGCTGCATGTGCGTTGCTGCAACAACAGGCTCATAAGGTGCAGGCGTTGGTTCATGTTGAGCATGTGCTTGACCTGTGGCTGATTCATATGACGGTGGCGGTGGCTCGTGCTGTTGCTGTGCCTGAGCGTGCACTGACTCATAGGAGGGTGGCAGGCCTTGTTGCGCGTGTGCTTGTGCAGCAGCGGCCGCATATGCTGGTTGAGGAAGCCCTCGGTGCTGATCTGTGGCAAACGTTTCATAGGTCGGTGGTAGTTCACTTTCCTGTGGTGGTGAAAGGACATACTGGCCATGTGATGGCAGTGAATCCTGCTGGTCTGGGTCATGTGCAGCATGCTGCATTGGCGCCCCAGGCGCATTGGCAGTTGGCAGCAATCCTGCCTGTTGCGGTGCAGCAGGTGGCTCAGTGGCAGATCCAACCGCTAAGCTGTTGGTAGGTGGAGGCAGTTCGACTGCAGCAACACTCGTCTCTGTGATGACTGATGCAGTGCCTACCACAACAGGAGCAGGACTGTGCATGTTAGCAGCCTGGTATGCAGGAGCAGGTGGCTGCTGAGGCAAAGCCTGCTGGCTTGCCGCAGGATCTGTGGCAGGGGCTGGCTGCACCGCTGGTGCGGGAACGACAGAGGCAGTACCGGGCCTGGGTGGTGGGCGACGCAAGTGGGTTCTAGGCTTGGTAGCCACGTCACTGGCTGGGCTGCCCTGACTGGGTGAAGCCACGCCTGCTTGAACATTGACAGCTACAACCGCTTCACTTGTTGCTGCGGTGTGGGTGGTGACGGCTGCTGTGCTAGCAGTTTCGCTCTGTTTGAGTGCTGATGTGCCGGCATGACCAGCCGCGGCCGTTCCAGCAACAACAGCTGTAAATGCGCCCGCTGCTAGAGAAGCAGCAGCAGCTGCTGCTGCTTCTGCTGCTGGTGGATGTGTGGGCTGATCAGGATGGTCTGACGTGAACGGAGTGGAGTGCTGTGCAGGAGGTACTGCAGGAGGTGCTGATTCCCTGTCCGTCACGGTTGCACTCAATGCCGCATGGTCTGCAGGGACTGGTGTGAAGGGCAGTTGCGGTGCTGGGACAGGAAAAGCAGTGCTGTCACCAAATGCGTTGTCTTCAAAGCCAGCACCTGGCGGAAGCGTGCTTGTCACATCAGACGTTGGCTGCCACACTGCTTGTGCAGGAGCTGATGTGCCCGTATCGTGCACTGACGCCACTGGTGCTGCGTACGGCATGGCAGGGGCCGCTGCGGTGTCGTCATCATCTCCAAAAGATGTCCAACCCGCTGGCTGAGCTATCTCGCCTGTTTGTGCACCCACTGCAGGCTGCATGGTGGTTGAGGGCATAGGGACAGCAGCGTTACCCTCACGCCCCACTGCTGCTTGTTCCACCGAATCAGCCGGTGGCTGACTTGCACCTGGGATGTACTGGCCCTCATGCCCTGCTGGCGCCCAAACTGGGGGGAGCTCGGTCTCAAAAGCAGGCGTGTCATTCTGGCACGTTGGTGCCTCGACCACATCAGCCGCTGCAACTGTTCTGTGCATCTCATGAACCAGCCCCACTCGTTCATCCCCCACTTGTGTCGTTTCTGCTGACAGCGTGGTGGTTTCCACTTGCTCGCCCTGCACACGGTCATGCTGCATGCCATGTGCTGCTGAACTAGCATCCAGACCTGTCTCTGGCTCTGCTGCAGCTGTGCTGTGCGGCTGGGGGCCAGCTGCGGACAAACGAACCACCTCTACATGCCTTGACTCTGCTATTGTAGCTGTGGCACCTGTGGGGTGGGCCTGGGCTGGTTCAGATGCACTCCAAGGAGGAGCCTCATTCTCGAAGGCAGCGACTGCAGCAGCCACTCGCCCTTGGGCCATGCCGACAGTTGTTATAGCCTGTGCTGGCGCTGCTGATGGGCCCAAGGGTTGCTGGCTGTCCTGCCACAACGCGAGCGAGGCTGGCTGTGGATCCTTATCAACAAGCACCCATGATTCGGAGCCTGATTCACCCTGACCAGCTGCCTCGGACAACCCGCTGAAAACTGCTGAATTTTTCCCCGCTGCGTCAAACTCGCCTGGGAATCCCGCAGGACCCTGATCAAACGGCCCAGTGCTGACACTGCCAACCGTTGCATCTGCAAAAAACCCACGTGCTGGCTGCGTAGGCATAAACCCTGCTCCATGTGCCACACCAACTGACTGTGTCGGCAGCTGTCCTGACGTAGCTTCAGCCACCACAGCCGATTGCATGCTGTCATCAAAGGACACCCAGCCAGCGCCTGCGGCTTGTGCATCAGATGGCTCCACACCTCCAGCCCTTGCTCCCGAGCCTGCCGTATCCTCCGCGCCCGCAATCGCAGCCTGCGCCTCGTTGGCCTTGGCTTGCAGCGTTGCACTGGATGGAGTGACGGGCAGGGATGGCACCCGCTCACTGACGGAGCGGCTCAGACCAGCAGCATTCACCGCCTCGGCTAAGACAGGGTCAACACTGCCGCTGCTGCCAGCGTTCCACAGCGTACCAGAACCCTCAGCCGGCCACTGCACCGGCCCCGGCTCGGCAAACCCATGCACGACGTTAGTGGTTGTGGAGGAAGGGCCAAAGAGGGACGAGCCCATCACAACCGACTGCGGCAGCTGCGCACCCAGCTGTGCCGGTGAAGTACGCACACCCAAGGCAGAGCCTGAAGCAGGGGGAGCAGTCTCATCCTCGTGCACGCGTGCCAGCCCGTTCAGTGACAGCCGCGTTCCGCTGGCCCGATTCTCACTCCGCAGCAGCCCCAGGGGCCCGCCAGCGCCGATGGCCGCATCCGATGGCTCTGCTAGCAGCCCATCTAAGCCTGTCATCTGTGGTGCTGTCCACGTGCCACTGCCTCCACCCACATCCAGGGATGACCGTTGAGATGCCCTGGCTGCAAGGGCAGCGGCCTCAGCAGCTGCTATGCCCAGTTCCAATGAGCCCCGCTTGGACGCTTGCATGAAGTTGTCACGCTGCCATGCGTGCAGGGGCGGGGACGGCGGCCGCTGGCTCAGGGATGTGAAGGAGGTGCGCCCTGTGCGTGTTGTCCCCTGCAGTGACCCTATTGTCGCTATGGCTGCTGGTGCCGACTGCTGTCCTGCACTTTGCATGCTTGGCGCGCTGCGCAAGTTGACAGGCTGCTGCTGCTGCTGCCCTGAAGCAGCTGCGCCAAAGCTAGGCATTGTTCCCAACTGTTCGGCAGACACAGCTGCTGGCTCCACTCCCTCATCAGATGGCCGGTATGGCTCAGCTGAGTTGCCGAACAAACTGGTGCTGCTTGCCAGGGCCGCCTGCTTGGCAACATGCAGTGCCTCAGCGGCTGCAATCGATAGTTCCAGTGCATCTGGTTCCCTGGCCAAGGGTGGATCCTGCCGCCATGAGGCACGACGGCCAGAGGTCGAGTCCGAGCCGGCCGGCAAGCCGCAGGCGGAGGCTGGGCGGGAGGGCGGGGACGTGCGGACGGAGCCCATCAGGCCCAGGCCCGGTGACGGCTGTCGGGAGAGGAACGATGGTCTTGCGGCCTGTTGTGGCGGGCTGGTCGCTGTGGCCATAGGCATTGGTGAGGAGGTACGCGTGATGCCTGGTGGGCTGAACGGGGCAGGTTGCTGCGCGTGCGGGGATACCGGGCGGGTGAGGCCCGTCATGCTTGGCATGGCGTGTGCGGGTGAAGCAGTGTTCAAATCGTTCAGCGTCCTTGACGACGACGATGAACGGTCGTAGGCCGGTGAATCGAAAGCATGCGAATCTTCCCTGGCCGGGGAAGCAGGGGCAGGAGCACTGGCTGTGTCTGAGGCAGTGACTGGTTGCCTGTCTACAGTTCTGTCAAAGGACAATGCTGCTGCTGTTGCTGCTGCTGCTGCTGCTGGGGTGGTTGCAGTGCGTGAAGCTGACATAGAGTCAACGCTCGGATCAACAGGACCTGCCAATTCAGGGGCGTAGGTAGGTGTTGAAGCAGCAACAGTGGGCGCGCCAGTGCCAGTTGGTAGCGCTGGCAACGCACCAGCCGAACCACTTGCCGAGGGCTCAGGAAATGCATCTTGCTGCGCCGAAGATGGAAAGGCTGACTCGGCTCCAAAGCCACCTGACCATTCAGCCGGGGCTGGCTGGGCTGGTAAGTCGGGTCGAGCTAGCGCTGGAGTGTTGGCTGATGCCTGCTTTAATACGTCTTCTGCTATACCTGAATCCTCAAAGTCAGTTACCCAGGCAGCGCGAGTGGCGACAATGGATGGTGCTGCTGCAACTGCATCAGAGCCGCTAACAAGGGTGGCTGAAGTGGCCACAGTTGAGACAGCAACGTGCATGTGCTCAGTTGCTGGCACGCTATCAAACGTGCTGGCATGTGCTGCTTCTGCTGCCCTGTCCTTTTGGGCAGAGACATGCACCTGCTCTGCGGCCCAAGGTGCTGCTGACGGTGAGTTGGCCGCAGCCGTAGATTGAAACTGAGCCACCTCAGCCGGAGTATGTGCAGTGCCAAGAACAGCAGGCTCAGCTGCAGCAGCGCTGGGCTGCTGGACTGACTCATCCGTAGCTGGCAGAGGCGGCACATGTTGGAGTGGCTGAGCTGGGGCAGGCTGGACATAAGATGAGCCGTCGTCTCCGCGGCTGCCTGCCTGCACATCAGCCACACCTGCATGCATTGCCCCTGCTGTGGCTTCATCCGGAGGGCCGCCTTGTGCATCGGGGAACGGCTGGGACAGAGACTGTACAGGTGCCTGTGGTAGAGGATCAAGGCTAGCAGAGGTTGCACCGCCTGCCAGGGCGCCTTCTGAGGCAGCCACTGAAGCAGCACCACCAGTCACTGGAGTCTCCCCGACTGGTGCAGCAGCACTGGCTGCTCTTTCACGCGTGGGGCCAGAAACGGATGAGGACTTCGAGCTTGCAGCTGCAGCGGCTGCAATGGCAGCTGCCAAGGCGGGCGTGTAAATCTGTGAGAACTGGCTTGAATGCGCTCCTGCTAGAGGTGAGTGTACCCCGCTCGCGCCTGACCCGTCTGATTCACTGTCATACGCCTCACCCTTGATGTCTGGCAGCGCACTCATGGCTGGTTGAGGCACTGAGCTGTCTTGCATGGCTGGGGCTGCCACAACCCCAGCAGGCATGTCTGGCAATGGGAAAGCTGCCTGGGCATCATCGTCATCAAACGTGGTCCAGCCAGAGGGTGCTGAAGGTGCAACTTCTGCAGTGACAGGCTGCTGCAAACTGCTGGCCTGCGGGCCGCCAAAAACATCCTCTGGCAGTGCTTGCCGCTTGCTGTCAAACTCAGCTGCGCCTAGAGTTGCCGGCATGCCAGAGCTCGCCTGACCACCCAGCGCTGCCACCTGTCCTGCGCTGAGGTGGCCAGAGCCAGTCGGTGCAGCCAGACCACTCGCCTGGCCCGGCACAAACTGGGCAGAACTCGTCTGGGTGGCCAAGCCCGGCCCAAGGCCGGAACTGGGCCGTGTCAGGCTGGCCTGACCAGGCAGCCGTAGGAAGCTTGACTGGCCGGTTAAGCCGTGGGCAGCTGTCCAGCTGGGGCTACTAGCTGCTGCTCTGGGTGATCCGGATGCAGCGGTTGCCAGAGCAAGGGATGCCTGCAGTGGGAGGCCACGCGACTTGGACGTGTTGATGGCAACCATGGTTGTGTGCAGCTGCTGCAGGGCTCGCTCAGACTCTGATGCAGCTTCCCTGACATCTGTGGAAGCAGAGCTAAACAGATCCTCGGGCAAGGGGGCTGCTGATGTGATTGAAGAAGGGGCTGCAGTGCGAGAAGGGGCTGCATGACTGGACACTGCTGGTTGGAGTGAAGAAGGAGCTGCACCAGCTGGCAATGGTGCAGCCTGGCCTATGCCATGCGCCCCACTATGAGATGGAAAAGCTGGCAGTGTCATTTGAGGTTCAACGGGAGCAGATGTGGCGGGTGGGATGGCGTGCATTTGCGCTGGAAAACCAATCGAGGCGCTCGCATCCTCAAAAGATACCCAGCCAGTAGGCTGATCGTCGGCAGGAGGGGAGTTGCCACGCACTGGGGTTTCCAGGTAACCAACAACGCTTGCATGCTGCTGGATAGCTGTAAGAGGCCTAGAGCTGCTGCTGCTTTGATGTGAAAGGCCAGGCATGCTGCCATGCAGAGGTGCTTCAGTGACTGGTCTGGAACTGCTGAACTGGCCTGATACTGAGGTTGGGATGGCAGCTGCAGTGGCACCCAGGCCACCAGCAGAAGTATGTGTCGATTGTTGTACGGCAGCAGGCTGAACAGTTGAGCTGTCCTCGAAGCCTCCTTCCCACTTGGATGGTGCCCATGCTGCCTCGGCTGGCGGCATGTGGGCTGTAGCAAGTGCCTGTGCAGCAGCATGCAGCTCAGGCCCTTGCGATGCACCCGCTGACGGCATGCTGAAAGGCGGCAGGGGCGTCTGCACGTCTGTTGCCTGACTTACGGCACCAGCATGGGGAGGCAGGTCCGGGGGGCTGGAGAAAAGAGACGAGTCAAACGGTTGGGCGCGTGACTGCAAGCCTGTGTCTGGGTGAGCTGCGGCCTGCATGCCCTGCGGGTGCTGTTGTGGGTCAGCTGAAGCCACTGATGCTGGGGCAGGTGCCACATAAGAAGCAAAAGCAGGCGTATGCGTGCTGGCCGCAGGACCCAAGCCAGCCGCTGTGGGTGGTGCTTGGTGGACTGGCGCTGGTGCCGGGAAGGCGGGTGCTGGTGCTGGCTGTGCTGGAGTATCGTCTTCAAAAGATGTCCAACCAAAGCCTGCTGGAGCACCGACAACAGCAGCAGGAGGTGCTTGGCTGTATTGAGTCTGTGGCATGGCATAGTTCG
The DNA here is from genome assembly GCA_004335635.1 of Chloromonas sp. AAM2. Taxonomy (NCBI): domain Eukaryota; kingdom Viridiplantae; phylum Chlorophyta; class Chlorophyceae; order Chlamydomonadales; family Chlamydomonadaceae; genus Chloromonas; species Chloromonas sp. AAM2. The sequence continues at coordinate 21,368 of QAXH01005315.1, forward strand.
CTGCTTGCTGCGCCTGGGGCGGCATGGCCTGGGGCGTCTGCTGGGCCTGTCCATCCCAGGCGGTAGGCACAGAGGGGCTGGCTAGCTGGGCAGCATGGCCTATCCCTTGGAATGCATGTGGAACACCTGCTGCTGACAGGGCTGCTTGTGAGATCTGAGGTGGGACCATATCACCACCTTGTGATGCATATGGTGGAGGATTGCCAAAGCCACCTGGATGGCCAGGCCATGCAGGAGGTGCTGCACCCATACCTGCGCCTGGATGGACATATGGTGCTGTTTGAAAGTTGTGGCCTTGCTGCGGGATGCCAGAAGTGTATGTGTGTGGAGGGCCGTAGTTTTGAGTGCCAGTTTGCCCGCCATAAGCCATGGGCTGAGTGGTCGGTGTGTGTGGCATCCCATGGTGTGCTGGGTTTGCAGGGTTCATGCCGTAGTGTGGCATATGACCTGTGGTCTGCACGCCATGCGGCATGTGGCCTGTCGCCTGCATGTTGTAAGGAGGCGGTTGCATGACTGGGTTGTGTGCAGCAGCGCCCCATTGCTGCTGCTGCTGCTGCTGCTGCTGGTGCTGCTGCTGGTGCTGGTACTGCTGCTGGTGCTGGGCAGTAGAAGGGATGCTGTACATGGGCTGAGGTTGTGGTGCCACTTGGCCAGTGTGTTGGACAGTGTATGTGCCCGGGGGAGCAGTCACCCGCGCACTGACATACGTGGTGGTCGGGATGACCTGCTGAGTGTCGCCAAAGTTGACCCAACCTGCATGCACACCATCAACACACACGCTGGATCTGCAGGCAATGCGTAAGGAGGTGTGCTTTATGTGAAGGTGGTGTTGCTGCCCGTGGCCCATTGGTGCTGTGGCGCTAAAAGAGCTGCATGCCATCAGCTGATGGTCGTGTAGGCCGGGCCATCGTGCATTTGGCTGTGCCCATTGGCGCTTAAGGGACCTGCCAACAGCTGATGGGACTGTGATTGGCATGCACACCTGAGCCCTGCTGTGGGGGGGTGCTGACTGGGAACTGTGCATGGCCTGTGGGCGGGAACTGAGACTGCGAGCAAGAGGTGGCAAATGACAGACTTACGCAAGTGTTGCCAGCAGAGTTTCCGTCATGCCAAGGAAAATTAGCCAACCACTGCGAATCTGGTTTGCTGCACCCACCTGCCCGCTAGCTCCCCCGTCTCCAAAGCTCGTCCACTGCTGTTGGGGTGCAGCAGGTGGCATCCAGCCCTGTTGATTCATGATCAACTTCGTCGATCGTTTCAATTCCACTGCTCTTGATCACGAGTCGCCATCAGCGTCGCTTGGGTCGGGAGCTCAAGCTACGCAGTATGGCAGTTCATACACGCGTCGCGACAGCGAGAATGCAGTCAAAAGCAGGATGTGGGCGTTTTCGGTTGCTTCGAACAGTTTCAGTGTTTCCTCGGCCATGCTGCTTGCACCCCAAGAAAGCAAAACCAAAACCAGAGTCATGCGTTATCAACTCATTTTGCTCCCAACCAATACCCACATGAAAGAGTACGTAAGGGTTTTTCTCTAGGGTTACGTAGGTCGAGAAAACCCTTTCACGAAGCCTTTTGAGGAAGACCGAGACCAGGCCTCAGGCCTTTAGTACCAGGCCTATTATGCGTGGCGCAGAACCAAAGCCCGCAATTCAAGCGGGTGGAGATGGTGTGTACTATGTTCGCTCGGACATGGGAGTTCAGACATGGGTGGTGAGTGAATTATGCGGAACGTCGCACTTGCATGCACCCATAAACTGGTACAGATTGCATGCAGTAAGGGCTTTGAGCTGACTGCTGCAGGTAGGGGAACGGTTTGAACTGCTCAAGGTTCTTGGCGAGGGCTCCTTCAGCTGTGTGTGCCTCGCTCTTGACACCAAAAACAAAGAAAAGGTAGGCTGCCAGACCATTCACCGGGCTGCGACACTCTCCAGCTAACCATGCGCACTATGCCAGCTGATGATCATGTGGACAGGCGACGGGGACACCCATGCACAGGTCTGCTTTCCGATTCTATAGCGTGTCAGTGCGTGGCCCGCCAGAGCTTCGGCTGGTACTTTCATAGCATGCATTATGCAAACAGCTCTGCCACCGCACTGGCAACAGCTACGCACAGGCTTGGCTGTGAGCGCCGTGAGTACGTTGTTAGCTAGACTCATTCGCGCGTGAGTTGGGAGCGTTGCAACGCTGCTAGTGTTAAAGTTCTACGCAATCTGCAATGATCTTGGACGGCAGAGCCTCATTAGGCATTACTTGCTATCATGCAGGTGGCACTGAAGCGGGTTGGTGACGTCCTGGCTTCCACAGAAAACGCAAAAAGGGTGCGTGCTAAGTGGTGCGCTGTGCTTGAGTGCCACCTCAATGACAGAATGTGGCACTAGTGTTGAAGCACGAGGTCAACCATTTCCTAGCATCTGCCGTGCCCTACTGGTGCCTGCTGATGACGTCTTTGACATGTTCGGGGAGCTGCTCTGCTCTCTTCTGTAGTGTGGAACAGTGCTTCCAATCCAAAATGACGCACGCGCGCACACACACACACACACACACACACACACACACACCGCTGTGTGCCATGCAGGTGCTGCGGGAGTGCGCCATCCTGCGGCGCCTGAGCCACCCAAACATCGTGAGCTTGAAGGGCCTCTTCATGCACCCCTCAAGCACAGGTCAGCACTACATGACACTTCCGCCAGCCGTCCCCGCAGAATTTCTCATGCACCCTCTTGAGCGCTGCTGCCCTCAATGCCTACCACACCTTCAGCCATGCACTCATTCGTCCACTTATCTCTCATGCAGCCAGCCCTTCCATGCTTACATTACATTTGGTTGTGTGCTCCCTGGCACTGTTGTTGACACAGCTGCTGACACTGGCACTGCACAGGTCGGTTAGTGTTCCGGGGGGGCAAACTGGTGCCCACCAGCATGGACCTGTACATGGTGCTGGAGTACTGCGACCAGGTGTGGACAAAAGGCATCATACTCTTGCACGAGAATTCTAGCAGTTCATGGTTGCAAGCACGTCCAGTGAATGAGGCACAATTCCTGCCCAGTTGCACACTCGTCTCCGTGTTTGGTGTGCACATGCATCACACCAGGTGCAGGCACGCCCTCCCAGGGGCAGAGGCTGTACACGGCATCGGTTGGTTCACGTGTGTTTGCTGAAGGTGCCCCGGCCTCCTTTCCAGCCTTCCAAGCAAACTTCCAGCCGACAAAGCACTTCTACGTTGATAGTTGATGCACATCATGGACAAGGCTGCTCGCCAGTTGGATGCTTTGACGGCCCCAGGTTGATTGCTGCTCCATGCAGGGTGATCTGTTTCACATGCGCGGTCAGCTGTCAGAGCTGGAGGTGCAGTTCATCATGCTGCAGCTGCTGGAAGTGCTCAGGTGTGTGCCTTGACCCAGCTTTGCCCCGGAAATCATGTGCATGTTGCTGGTCACGTCATTGCCCCCATATAACTGTCGTCACCACTGACATTGTAATCACGCACCACCTTTGTGAAGTCATCAACCTTGTCATCATCATTACCACTGATACTGCCACCACGTTGAATTCAATGCACAGTATTGCAATCGGCTTTTTCAGAGGACCTACCCACCCAGTTCTGGGACAGTTTTCATAAACGCCACTGGAGCCAGTGTGGCAGCACACGACTACAGACGACTTACATTACCGAGTTCTGAGGCCTAGACTTTGGCTAGACGTGTACCAGTTTACGCAGCAACAGCACATCCCAGTCTCACGCCACACTGATGCAGACCGTTCTGCAGTAATGTTCACACTGGTGCAGACCGTTCTGCAGTAATGTTCACACTGGTGCAGACC
>QAXH01005319.1:5267-76763 GCA_004335635.1 Chloromonas sp. AAM2
AAACCCCCGCCACACAACCACGCACGACCCCACCCCACCCTACCTGCAGTCTCGTCCTGCTCTGTTCCAGTAGCATGTGCAGGTGCTCAATCTCCTTCTTGAGGCCCCTCAGGTCCTCAAAGGCGTCCTTGTAACGACACTTCTCCTGGAGACAGTGGGTGCACGTGCAGGCGTCAGCAAACGTGCGCCATATGAGCATGCATCAGTCTCCACAGCCATGAGCATGCATCAGTCTCCACAGCCATGAGCATGCATCAGTATCCACAGCCATGAGCATGCATCAGTATCCACAGCCACGTTGCACGGGCCTTCATGGAATGCCTAGGTCGACAATGGGGCTGAAAGACTTATGGCGACTGGTTCCTGGACCCTGGTCGGGACCGGCCCCTTGAGAGTATCATTTCGATTGATGCAGAAGCCGGCGAATAGCCTGTCCACCCCAGGAGTGGCCCACGCACTGCACCTTCCCGCACCTTTTCAATCATGGCCTTGCACCGCTCCTCCTCGCCGTCCGGCCCCTCCTCCTCTCCCCCGTCCGGCCCCGCCCCGCCCCCCGCCGCCACCCTCGCCACGCTACGCTGAATCCGCCTCTGCTCTATGAGCGCCTTGAGGTCGTTGATGCGGGCCTTGCTCTCGTTCACAACTGCACCAGCAGTCTTGGCGCTGTCGTACTTGGTCTTGAGGGCGGCCTTGTTCGCCTCTATCACCTGTGTGTGTGTGTTGTGTGATGTGTGTGTTGGTGTGTGTGATGCGTGTGTGATGTGTGTGTGATGTGCTGTGTTGTGATGACCTTCAGCACAGATGCGTGTGTGATGCGCGTGTGATGTGCACTGATTTCCCCGCACAGGCAAAAGTGTGATCCTGTGCTGTGCGTGCCGCCATCACCGTCAACCCGCACCTCGTTCTGCCGGTAGCTCTTCCTGAAGAGTTCAAACGCCTGGTTTCGATCTGCAAGCAAGCTGGCATTCATAAGCAGCTCCCCGGTGTCTGCCACACTCCCATTCCCACGCACCCCGTCCTGCGTCCCCGCTCCCGTCCCCGCTCCCGCCCCCGCTGCTGCATCCCCCGGCCCCCACGCAATGCGCGGCGCCGACCCAACCGATCCACCACCCGGAGAACCGGTCAACAAACCATCATAACTGCCAGAAACGGCTGTTGATGCTGGCAGGGCGGTGCTGGGCTGATTTCCCCCCGGCCACGCCGCCCCGTCTCTCCGCTTGATCATGCCCACTAAGATGTTGATTTCATTGTCCCGTTGTGTGACCTGCAGTTTCAGCTTGCGTATCTGCTCTGCAACGTCCTGGCCTGCAGGGAAAAGAACACAGGAAAGGAACAGAGGTAAGCAAGGGCTGTCCACGCACTGGAGGTTTGCTTTCAACAGGCCACAGAGACCAGCCCAGCGATACCAAGGCGGTGAACAGCCCACGCTTGACCGTATTTCGTCATGGTCACAACCACGCGACCGGACAATGACCAGACAAGCAGAACTCAAAGCGTTATCATGTACTATGTGAGTTCTTACCCGTCGCAGGTCTCCCGTCAACAGTGTCATCAATACCAGAATGGACATGCTAGGAGTGAGCACGACAGTTGAGTGATTTCTGACTCTCATGCTCCTTCCCCACCCACCTGCCTCCTCCGCCCCCTTGCCCGCCCCGCCCCCCGGTCTGAAGCCGCCAGTGGCCGCCATGCGCTTGAAAATCTCAAAGGCCGCGCGAATGAACATCATGCTGCCGTTGAGGTTTAGGGAGGCCTCGGCGCAAGAGTCAGAGCAGTACGCCTCGATCTGGAACACATAGGGCAAACGTTTGAGCAAGGGTTTGAACAGAGGTGTTCACACAGGCACCAACTCGCCACCAAACCAAAGCAGGCAAGATTGGAATAACCGCAACACCCTGAGGCACTAGCGTGATGGCCTGAGCCACTGATAAATGTAATGCTGGATAAGAAACTCCACAACATACACAGGCCATTCATTTCATTCACCAGTTTGTGAGATCCAACCTGCCGCATCCCAGATCGTGCTCTCCTTCCTTCTTCCATGGCAACTGAACCCTAGCCACACACCTCCCGTCTCCCGTCTCCCGTCTCCCGTCTCCCGTCTCCCGTCTCCCGACTCCCGTCTCCCGTCTCCCGTCTCCCTCTCCCCCTCCCTCTCCCTTTCCCTCTCCCACAACTACCTGTTCCTGCAGTCTCTTGATTTCGTCGGGTGTGAGCGGCCCCCTGTCCTCCTCCCCGCCCCGCATGATGCGCATCTCCTCCTTCAGGTCCCGGATCTCCTGCCGCAGGCGCCTGATGACCAGGCTGGGGTCAAGCTCCTCGTTCAAAGCCACCACGTTGCGCACAAGGGCAACGCGCATGGCGAATCTGCATGATGCATGGCCATGCATTGAGGGTCTGTAAGAGCTAGGGAGGGAGGGAGGGAGGAGCTATGAGCACAAGCGAGGGTTCCAGACGGTGTCATGCTGCCGCCATGGGACGTGTGCAGGCATGCAGGACTGTCCTGGTGCTCCTGTCCAGCTGAACCAGACCATGCCTTTTCCTGACGTCTGTCCTAGACTACATCAACTAAGCATTTAGTCATGGCTGGAGGTCATAATTATCATCATTACCATCACAACATGGCATTTGAAGACTCGCCCAAAGCATCGTCGCATCATCAAAACGATTGCACATGAGCCTGCAGTGTTGTCACGGAGAACACTATAAATCACACTTCTCACTTCTCCCTCCTGCTAACCCTAACCTACACTCTAAGCCCAATCTCCCACCTGCACGTGCTGATGCTCTCATCCAGCTGGCCCTGGTCTGCACTGACTGTGGCAATCATGATGGTGCGGCAGTTGCCACCCAGACTGTCTCTGAGGACCTGAAGGGCGGAGAACACAAACCAGTCTTTGAATTCACTTGAGCTGACATGGTTTTCACTGTTTGTGATGAGATTTTGCAAGATTGCTCTCCCTGCTGCCATTGCTGGCCGCAATAGAACCGCATCGACACCCGCAAAGCAGTGCAAGCATGGCTATAGCACTGGATTGTTCACCCACTAATAGGGAACGTGAGCTGGGTTTCGACCGTCGTGAGACAGGTTAGTTTTACCCTACTGTTGGACTGGTCCCGCCATAACAGCCCCGGGGCTCATGACAGATGAGTACCATGTGGTGTGGCTGCAAAGCACCACGGACCAAGGCACACCTGCGTCATCTTGGAGTTCCTGTACGGAATGTGCGGTCGACTGAGGCCCATGCTGCGCTCCTGGAGGGCGATAATCACCTGCAGGCGCAGAGGCAGGCCACAGTAAGGCAGACACGCACAACCACCAGCACATCGACACTGAACAACGCTGCCAACCAACCGTACGAAACACCTGCTCAACTAAACCGTACGAAACAGATCTGGATTCAGCTGCAGAGTCATGGGCCTCGATGCTACCAACCGCCCAGTACTATGGGTGAGATACAGGAAGTTGGAATGGGACAAACGCTTGAGGATATGTCGATGTTACTTCTATGTAACCACCCCAACAACCACCCACAGTGTTCACAGTCAGCCCCACCTGCTCCAGGTAGTGCAGCGACAGGTTGATGTACTTCGCCTCCCTCAAGGTGGTGCCGTCAATGCCTGTCTTACTGGCGCGCTCACTGCCGGCCAAGTCAACAAGGTTCAGCTTGCTGCGGCGCACTACATCCTCGCCGTGCTGCGGCATGGGCACAAGGAAACCATGGGAGCGAGGTGGTTGTGTGTTGCCTGTCAGAAAAGAAGTGGAAGGGGGAAGGAGGGTGCGTACTTCTGGCAGTGGACTTCCTTTGCAATCGCTTGGCGATTGAAGTGAATGCCCAAAATCCTGAGCAGCTGGTGCCTTCACTTCTTGCTGCATGACGGAGAACGAGTATTGATGCTAGAAGCCACAAGAAGACAGGCAAGGTCTATCAAGCAAATTCAAATCAGTCCTCGTCAGAACTATGTAGACAATGCTTTAGCCGGAGCCAGGGCTTGCCATCGTGCTGCCCGGCCATGTGCTGACAACGTCCCAACACACTGTCCAACAGAGTTCTCCCCGCTGGCCTCCCTTGTCGCACCTTCCTTGCCTCCAGGTATATGGTGAAAATGCAATGGGAGCGCGACGAGGCCTGGTTCATGGGGGTCTCACTGATGGTGCGGTTCGTGTCGCCCAGGAACAACTGACCAGGGCAGGGCAGACAAGACACAGACAAGGGTGGCCAGTAAACCCATGAACACGTGATTGACAGCGCAGAGTGGCACATGAACCAGGGGGGGGGGAGAGCACCCAGGAACCGCTGAGACATGGGCAACAATAAGGAGAAAGGACAGGGGTCAGGCGACGAAGCCGATGTGCTGAATCTGATGAATGCACAATGCAACTCGTGTCCTTTGTGATTTGTAATGAATGCGTGAAAAACAGGTTGATGGAAATTGACCTGTCCTGCCCCACCAGATTGAGCGCTTCCTCCTCGTTGCTCGCTCGGTGTATGTTGAGGTTCCGGAAGGAGGTGCGGTTGTCCTCGTCCTCCATCACATGCACCTGGGAGGGGCGCAGAAGGGAAACCATGAGTGAGAGTTTGCTCAGCGAGCAGTAATGTATCATCATCATCATGACATAGCTCATCATGGTTCAACCCAGTGATGTATGTGTGGTATGTATGATGTATGATACATATGTTGCTATCAGGGAGGGCGTCAGTGTGCAAGGCACAGCTTGGGCAGTCTGACGCATCATTGTGAACCCCAGGGCAGGAAGGACGAGAAGCATTCCTGCGTTTGTATGTGCGGCGGGGGGTCGTGCGCTCACGGTGGGCAGGTCCTCCATAGCTTTGATTTCCCGGTTGGGGTCAAGCAGGTCGTAACCAGTCTCATTGTAGATTTCCAGGTAGGACACGTGGACCTGAACAGGAAAGGAAAGGAAGGGGCAGGCAAGGACAGGGACATGTCTTGCACAGGGCAGGACGGCCGGGAGAGGGCTGTGCACAACACGCAAACAGGGAAAGAAGACTCTGGAGCCGAGACGCGACACGACAGAGAGAGAGGTTTGCGCACAAACATCCCTTTCACAACCACTCTGCAGATGTGGCTGTACCCTGGACAGGAATGGGGCTCAGACTTGAGCTTGCAAGGACAGGAGACAGGGAGGCAGGTGCATTCGCTGAACCAGGCAGAAACTCCGGCAACCAGGGTCCACTCATGCCTGTTCAAGCATGTGATTGATGTTCTCCACCCTGTCCACTCCATCCTTCTGTTTGCGGTTATGATATGCGAACTTCTAGCTCCTGTGCCCTTTACCTGAACTACCACTACCACAGTCAACAGCCAACAGAAGGCCACCCTGAGGCCCGCTTGAACACAAAGCAAGCACTTGACATTTGCCAAGCAAAACAAGAAGGAGAGGAAGCAAGCACACCAGCAGACCCTAAAGCTACAACAAGGAAAGTAAGAAAGCAAAGCAGACAGCGAGCAAAGCAGCCAGCAACCAAGCGAGCCCTGCAGCGTCAGACAGACCCCGAAGCAGGCCAACAAATCCTAGCACATCCCGCTGCCTGTGCACCTGGCCCCCAGTGCAGGGAGGACTTACTAGTCATTGGAAAGGACAACCGCTCATAACCTAGTGGTCTCCTTACCGTGAATGAGTGGTCGCTGCGTTTCGTGATCTCCGCGAATATAGTGGATATCGTCCTGGGGATGATGCCCCTGTCTGCATACGCGCTGGGACCCCCGGTGATGGTGAAGGTCTTGCCACTGCCGGTCTGGAGGGAACAAAACACACGTGGAATAGGGATGGTCATAAGGCAACAACACATGCATTGGCAAAACATCAGCACATAAGCATGACGGTACAGACCGCTCGATTATCTGTTGATTTGCTGTAAGGCGTACAACATGTGGAGTTTGGATTGTGTTCCATGTGTTCGAGAGGGCGAGGTGAGGGCATTGGACTGAGAACACTCTACCATGTCTTGCCACCGCCGGTCTGTGGGGTACCGTAGCATTGACACATCGAGGGGCTCCAGAGGGCGAGATGAGCTGGTCGCATGTAAGGTTGTGACCCTGTGTGTTTGCCTAGACCGCTTCTAGAGCATATGGATGACACAGCTGCCATGTGAGGCCGTCCATGCACCAGTCCTGTGTCCTTGGTTTGCCGATCCAGCGGGTCACATGCAGCACTTCTTGGTTGGCCCTGCAACTGACCGCAACTGACTGCAACTGACTGCAACTGATCACAGCTTTACAACCCCCCATCACCCCTTCCCTCTTCCTTGTTAGCACTGTTTTAGCGCCGCTGGTGCTGAAGCCACTGTTGAAACTGCTGGTGCAATCCCATGCCTTGCCGCCACCCAGGGTTTGAACTCAAGACGGGTTTAATGAGTACGTCCCAAGCTGCCGCTGATGACGAGGTAGCCACCATTACTCTGCCTAGAACCCTGCCTTGTTCCTGCTCTGGTGTGACATTGGCTGTGTCCTGCGTGTCAACTGCTGTCCAAAGCATTATATCAACCCCAAATAGCCAGAGCCACCTCCTCAAGCCCACCTGTCCATAAGCGAAAATGGTACCTGCAGGCACCAAAGGCCGGAAACACTGAGACAAGGCACCACTGTATTTGTTTGCATCTTCCCGTCAGAGCAGGCAAGCTACCCTGCAAACACCATTATCTAACATTCTACACCATATTCATGCAAAGGATTGCCCATCACCACTTGATCTTATGTGACATGGAGATGGCTTCCTATGTGCACAGGCAATTGCATGGTGTGATTTGAATGGTTTGGTATCCCGTATGGCATGTGCTCACCGTTGTACCCTTCCATGGTGCCGAAGACCACGCCACGTGCCACACGCTCAAAGACCTGTGCATGGCGTGCAGATCTCGCAGTGCATGCACCTCCTGTTGCATGTGCATCGTATGCATGCACATACGTATGCATGCACAGCTAGAATGGGGCGTGGAGCACGGGGCGTGCATGCTCCTGAGTGGAAGATGAGAAGCCGCATTGCTGCACTCATGGTAAAGGCATGCATGTAAGCATGCATGTATGCATGCATGGGCCATGGATGGTGCACACACCTCATCCTGCTTGGCCTGAGGGCCAATGATGCCATTGAATCGGAATTCATAATTCTCTCGTTGGTTGTTCACGTAGCCTGCTGCTGCCTCCCTTGGCAGATTAAATTCAAGTCTATTCTCCCCAAGGTCCAGTGTGAGCCGCGGACTAGGTTTGGGCTGGGGTTTGACACGAACAAAAATGTCAATGTGTGTGTTGTCGCCGGGCCTGCCACCACCTCCACCTCGTGAGGCTGGTGGAGCGAGGGACGTGGCTGGAGCTCCAGTAGCAGTGCTGCTGCCCTCCTCATCCAAGTCATATTGTTCGTAACCCTTTGGGTTGGCTCGTGCCGACTGGGGCCGGCTGCCCATACTCGCCAGTCCTATCGCGAGTTGATCATTTCAGCATTTTTACGGCATTGCAAGCGCGGTAACTGCATCAGCAGGCATCAGCAGTGGCGATTGCGGCTGACAGCAATACTTAGCATGTTACCAAGTCATTTCATGCTATATTATGGCCTTGTTTAACCTAAAGTTTTCCTGGGCCGGGCAGTTGAAACCGTCAATCTCAAATCATGTCACGACTCCTCGTGTCCACCCTGTGATGTAAGGTAGAGGATGCAAGGCACGAGATGGAGGTAATCTTTCAATCAAACCAGCCTATGAAAGCGCTGAGCCCGACATCTGCGTACGTAGCCATGGGCAAGAACAGGGATAGCTAGCTCGCAGTCCTGAAGGCATGGCACGGTCACGCATTGCATCCAAAAGCCAATGGCGATTGCCAACTCATCCATTTTCCCTTCTTCCGGTGCCGAGGCTCCCCCCCGAAAGTCTGGTGAGGCGAGATTACATACGCGGACTGTCATTCTTGAACAGCCGATGAGCGCGTAAGCTTGATAGCCTGTGACGATGCGCGACCCAACGGTCTTGACTCGGGGCCGTACAACACGTCCCTGCAGGCTGCGGTAGAGCACACAGTGGCTAGGCTGCATTGCAAGATGTGGTACCTGGCCAGGGGAATCGTACCTCCAGCAACCCAGCTTCATCCGGCAGTGATGCAGCTGATTGCCGGTAGGTGTCTGATGCATCTTGGGTAGATAGGGCTACCTGACACACTGAGACTCTCCGAACACTCAACTCGTAACTGTGTGACGTACCTCCAAACAATCATGCATACCACACAACTCTGCAGGCAACCAATACAGCAGATAGGCAGCGCCTCGTCTGTGCCCTAGCGTGTGGCATCGCATGAAATGTATCATGTGTACCGCTGATCATGTGCTCGTGTACCGCAGACTGGTTTGATGCTGTGGATGAGGATGGCTCTCGCACACTGGAGCACTCCGAACTGCTAGCAGCGCTCAAAGTAGGTCAACAGCTCCCATAAGCAATTGGGCTTAGTGTCAAGAAGTCTCAACCCAGCCATCAGCAAGGCTGCCAGAATAGTACATAACGCCAGCGATTTCAAGTCTGTCACAAGCTGAGACGTCCAGGAAGGTCGCACGTGTTCAAGAACCATTCCTGTAGGCAGGGGTGCCAACTGACTTGCTCTCACCCCTTGCTTTGTCGCCCACAGGCTGCGCACATACCCTGCAACGATGCCACCATCACTGAGATGATCAAACTCATGGACATCAACGGAGATGGAGTGATCTCGTGAGTGGCAACACACACGCCATCAAAGCGCCCTGACACTTCATGTGCACTTGACACTCATTCTGCACCTTCAAGAGGGGCATTCAGCAGAAATGATTGACTGCACACTCCCATCCAAAGCAGGGTAGACCGCCGGGCAAAGAGGAAGAACCAGGCAAGGAAGCATGCCAGAAGTACCCACAGTATGACAGTTCACACGCAAGCGCTACGCTCACTCTGACGTCATTCCAAGCTGGGTGCGGCTGGCCATTGGCTACTGAACCTCCTACTGACGTGATCATTCATGCGTTTTATACATCCAAAGGGCGTACCTGGTTGGCGATGAGTATGCTTTGGTGTGAAGGTATTGCTTCCAACCCAGGAACATAGTACCAAGAACAATTGTGGCCAATTTGCACACCCACACATCGACCGAGCCGTCCTGCTGCTCCCTGGGCCATACCGGGCCAGCATCAGTTTCATGGCACCATGATTGCCTCCCCACCTGGACGCTATGAGAGCATGCTGAAGGCAATAAGCATGTCCCTGACTAGGCTCAGTCATGAAGCCATCATCCTGCCCATTATTTGGACGCTGACATGGCAGAGCCTCATACAGAACCCAGCAACGTTCTGGTACAAAAGTCATGTAGCCTGCAATAATTTCCAAGGGTGTCCAAGGATGCCCAAGAGCGTCCAATGATGTGCAATGGTATCCAATGGTGTCCAAGGTGTGCACGTGCCCTCAGGTGGGACGAGTTCCGCATGTTCATGGCCGATGAGTTCTCAAACGGCAAGAACCTGTTGACCGGAGAGTACATCCTGCCATCAGGTGTGGCTAACAACACAATACCTTACTGAAAAGCATACTCATGTATCTTATGGGAGCACAGGGCACATGGTGATATAGCCTGTGAGGGCTTGTGGCACTGGGCAGACTTGCTGGCTGATGTCTTAGGCACTCTACACCACATTGATGACAGGCAATGGCTTGGCCAATTGCGAGCTCAGCCATGTAACGCACGGTAGGTCGGCTATGTGCCAATGTTTGTTATCGCTCAAGGGCATGCACAGTGACCGTTTGGCTGACCTTTTGACGCAAAAACAGGTTGACTGGCCATCTTTTGGCTGTTTTCGCCTGCAGGTGCCACAATGAACTTTGGTGTCGTGATTGGCAAGCTCAAGCGGAACAAACTGATGAAAGATATACTGGGGGTAAGGACGCATTTTTTCCCTAGCCATCTGAACATTTAATGATTGCCAACTTGTGAAATGAAACGCGTCCACCTCGTGAGGCACACTGCGGCTCCACCACAATCAATCATCAAGTTTATCATTTGGAATAACATGTCAAATTCACCATGATAAGAGTCCGTGCGTGCGATGATGAGACGCCATGCGACAAGGCATTTGTCTTTGCGAGCCTGACCAGTTTGCAGAACGCTTTGTGACTTTGGATTGCGAGCCCAAATAGTTTGTGGAGAAAGTTGTTCTTTGATACCTAGTTACTTCCAGTCTGTTAACTTGGACCTGTGTTTTGTGTGCAGGATGCGTCCCACCGTTCCAAGTGGGTGCAGGTGGCCTCTGACCCCAAGCAGCTCGCGAGGGAGGTAGCAACCCTCAACACCGCTGCACAGGTCAGGCACAGAGCTGGCCAGAACTATTCCTATGATTGCGATTCAAACAGTTTGCGTCAGTCTCCGGTGACTTGTATGGTGGAAAACGCTTGCTTGTGCTGCATCACTAAGGAGTGCCATCACTACAGCAGTGCGCACGATGGCATGTACAGGGCCGTCGTGTGCATGCAAACCTGCACATGCATCTTGAAGTGCCTGCAACGCAGTCAAACACAAGTAAGGCACTGTGCGGATGGTAGCCTTACAACAATCAACTGCCCGGGTGACTGCTGCAGGCCGCTGCCCTGATCAACAACGCCCTGCAAGCGGAGATGGACGCTGCGCATGGGGAAGTCATGGGAGACGAGACCAAGGTCTACACTCCGCGCACGGCGGCAGCGCAGGTGCGAGGGGATCGGCGTCGCGGGGCACGCGCGAAACAGGCAGCATGATATCACTGCACGAATGTAGCAGTTGGAATGCACCGACACGGCTTGTCGCTATCCAAGGGCTTGTCTTAGCTGACTCCATGGCTTTAAACCGTTTCCTCTCCTATCTCGCAGATGTTTTGGAATTCACTGGCCAAGGCTTAGATATCGCAGTTTTACGCAGTTCGCCCTAGCTGCGTGTTTGCAGGCACCACTTCAAGTGGTGGCGACCTGAGATTAAAATGTGCGTCTTGTTTCCGCCCTATTGCAGGCTTTCCTTGGCAGCGTGGCCCATGAAGCCCGTGTGGCTCGTTCATTGAGCCGAGCCGCGTCCCGCGCCCGCCCCAGCCCGCATCCTGGTGCAGGCCCAGCACAACATGCAGCCCTCGACGGAGCAGAGTTGAACCCCATGCGTTGCCGTTCGCCTTCTTCGCCAACCCCACCTCTGCAAAACGCTTGCGGCGTGTCTGGCCGGCTACATCAGGACAGAGCCCGGTCGCAGTCGTCATGTGCGCATCCTCGGGACAGTTTGCAGAGCGTTGATGGCCTTAGCCTTGGTCGGTGCAGTATCGCAGCGGGCTTGGGTGGCGAGGGCATTACAAGGAGGGATTGCAACCCCAGCGGGACTTATTCGCCACATCAGGCTGCAGCATTTGCCCAGCGAGCTGCCGCCTCTGGAGAATCTGCTGACTTGCATCAGGCGCAACTCACACACGGTGCGACAAGTGCCATCTGGAGCTCGTCTCAGACAGCCCCGCTGCATTCTCATCCCTCCATACACGCCGCCCGCCATGCCAGCGACGTACCATATTTTCCCGAGCCCCATCCAAACGCGCAAATGCCGACACCTGGCGGCTCGTCAGCCAGCACTATGCCCACCGCGCGAGACGCAGCTTCGCCAGAGTCCAGCGGCGGCCGTGTTCGACGCGATAATTTGAGTATTTCAAGTTGGACTGTGACAAGCACAGATGGCGCCATTAACAGTCAGAAGCAGCCGCAGCACAGATCCACATGCTCGCCAGGCCCAGGCGCCTTGCGATTCCCCAGCATAACGAATTACAGCGACGGTTCTGCGGTCAAGCGTGCAACGTTCATAGAACGGCCTGCGGCACAGGGTTGCCAAGTAGTCCACACAGCTTGAGGTCCCAGACACCCGGCAGCCCGCCCGGCGACTGAACCAGCTGAGAAAGTTTTCCAGCGATGTGCCATGTATTGTGCAGCCTGACAGAGTACTCAAACCTGATGTAGTTAAAATTATTGACTGGATAATGTAAAGCACATCAGGCGGCTGAGTAGTGCAGAGCACATTGCAGGGACGAGGTCTGCTAGCGAATGCTGAGAAATCGTCAGTTTGTAGCAGCCTGTTCTGTGATGATTGATGTTCCATCCAGTGAATTTATGAACACCAGTGCACTCGTCGCCAGCTGGTGTCTACCAACCCCCGTGTCATAACGCGATACTTGCAATTGTTGCCCACGATGCTATGGTAATACCATTTCTATGTTTGCCTTCCTGACCCCTGCCTGTCGGCCATTCTTTTGATCAGCGCTCTAGCTTGATATTCTGTTTTCGCCCCAACGTTGCCTTTTGTTGCTCAGGGTTGGTTAGGACGGCATCCAGCCTCATCTCTTGCATGGCTTGCTAGCGTTCAATCTCGGTGCATGTGGACCCCCTTGATGCAATCAATATGTTTACCATGCCCTACGCTTATGCTTGGAGTGAGTCTGTGCACGCACACACATGTTCACTTCGTCCTTGAAGAGCTGCTTTTCAGCCAGTTGAGCAGCTGAATTGCCTGAGATCAACAGAGCAGACGCGCCTGTACCGCTCAGATCACGCGCCATGGCCGCCACCTCTCACCCATTCAGTTTGGCCAGAGTCAGTTGAGTCACTTGCAGACTGGCAACGCAACGTCCCTTTCAAACCCACACGTCTAGTTGAAGAAGGCGAAGCTGTTGAGTTGACGACAAATGCATGCATGAGCAACTGAATTTTATACATGACTGCAGGAGCTACGCATGATACATTCAACCTCCTCCCTCATCTTACGACCATGGGTGACTGTTAGCAGCTGTTGGTGTGTCTGAACATTCATGGTTGCGCGGTCCTGTCAGCTTACAGCACAGGTTGGGAGGAGTTTGTGGTATGCGTATGTACAACTCTGAGTTGGGTACACCAAGACAAGTACAAGCAGTTTGGAAAACCAATCTGCTCGGTCGCAGCCCAGTGGGTGCTCTGGGCGCCTTGTCCTGAGAGGACTTTCACCCCACGAGTTGGCAGTGCGGAGTAATGCACGGGGCGAAGTGCCAGTTTCAGTTCCCTTGGTGGAATCATGGTGGTTGAATCATGGTGTGCAATGTTTGGGCCGCTACAGGTGCACACTTGTGGGTGCGGGCTTCCTAATGGTGTGCTGGGCTCGTTCTGCTGCCGGCTACAGACCCCTAAACGACCTCAAAACGGACACGAACGGACAAAACCGATATTACAAACCTCGTACGCAGCGGGGCTGCCAAAACCGGCATAGCAACCTTTTGCTGCTTTGAATGCAAAACAATCCCACAATGCAGTTTTTCGCTATGATTGCGTTGCAGGCTGCACTGCCTGACACCGGCGCGCGATTGTCTTCGAAAGTATAAAATGCCAGTTGACATGAGGAAGGAATATCCAAAAGGCCCACCGTCCTCGTCCAAAACAACACCTCCTTCCTATCCAACCCTTGAACAAGGAAATTGTTTGATGGTGTGAAGCGACGCACTGTGCGCCTGAGCAGTCCAAAGGCACTAGGCATAGCCAATGCACAACGGCAGCCACTGCAGCAAAACAACCAGCTAATGACGTTCTGGCGAACTTATATGAGCTCATTCAGGATGACATGATGTCCAGTGGATGTGTGCGCAGCACGGTATGTACTCTCGTGCCACCTCGTGTGTTCAATGTGTCTAGCAGACAGAGTTGCAGACCCATCTAGTATGGTGCGATACCTCTGCTCAGCACAGCAGCAGGCGGAAAAACTTTCCCAGGCATGACATATGACGGAAATAAGGCGCTAAATACGTGCAGTTGTGAAGACGGGTGAAGTGCATCAAAGAGCGGATTCGCTCCCTAAAGTGGGACTATTTTGGGCCCAGCAACTGAGTTCTTGATTGCTTCTGGACACACGGGACAATGTAGTTCACACAAAGCATGCGCGCACCACCCCTTATTCAGCCACCATCCTGTTGCTCCACCACCCACCATGCTAGAGATGGTAAAAAGGGGCCCTTGACCCCATCTCATCACAAGTACAGTGACTGTCCCTTTATCCGACCAAATTCCATTACGCTATCCACTTGGATGGTCGGAAATAGGGACCGTTGCTGTACGCCTGATGTTCACAATTCCATCTGACTTGGTGCAACAGCCAGCATCCCTGTGAAGAAAATCACCTCAACTGTGCAAGACTTGCTGCACAGAAAGCTGACTGATGTGAAAATGGCAGAGCATGAGAAATCATACTGCATCGGGCATCGGCAGGCCTGAATCTGGGCAGAGGTCAGGCCACTGGCAGAATGCTCGCATGTAACGTGGCTGGTCAGCAACAGGCATAAACACAAGGGCAATGAACACCCTCGACCATGGCATAATGGGACCCTCGACCATGGCCTAAACACAAGTGCATTGAACACCCGCACTACTAGATAATAGGCAGCCACAGAATCAGCAGTCACCTTGCCTATCAACACGGTGAAAAATAAGTAGTCCACGAGGTTGTCTAGAGAGCCCTATCAAGGCAGCCAGTGCTTATTGATTTTTCATGTTGTGCTATGCATCAGAAACTGACACAAGCTATGTGAAGGGTGAGCCAAGACATGAGTGTATGATCACTGGTGGTCGTTGAATGTTAGTCCGGACGGTGTGAAGTGCTAGTGAAAGTCATGCCATATGTGTGTGTGTGGTTGACGTCATCTTTATGCTGAGGATTATGATCAAACCATGCTCGAAAGTCATGAAGTGCGCTAAAAGCGCTTTCGAATGCTTGTCAAAGCTTGCTCACAGACTACAAAGAAAGGGTGTTGATATTAGTCCGACAGCGTTTGTTACTTCTAAAGCCCTTGTATCGACCGCTCAAACCATGAAAACCTGGCAATCAATGCACCTCGCTGGTGAGGCATGTACTGCACATTTTGACCTCGCTGAAGGCTTGCTCAAGGAGTGCATAAGTTAGCGTCAAATTGAACCAAATCAAGGTGTGAAGATGTTGCCCTTGAGGCATAGGTGGCAAAGCCCGGCAACCTCTTGGGCAGATGGTGTCATGACAAGGGAAAAGCCACTGTAGGTGGTGATGCACACATGAAAGCACAAACTGGCTTCCAACAGCAAAGGCCTGCAAAACCTCCACCGATATTCAAGGTGGTAAGGGAGAAAGGCTGCCAGCAGCCCTAGACGTGAATGTGGCTGGTGAATGCGAGCCAACAATGCAAAAGCCTGCGCTCACACATCCACTATCACCAACTATCCAAAGCGTACAGCCAGACTGGCTCCCGCGCATGCCTTGCTGATTCCACCACACATCCAAGGGTCTCCATGTTCTGTGGCAATCCTTAGTCGTACGGGCTTAATTAGCCGCGCCAAAACAGGCTCAGGTGTGCCTTTTGCATTGCTTGCACGAGCCCTACTACACACAACCATGAACCCAAACCCAACAAACGAGAAGGCGCTCTAAGTGAGGACACCCAACTTCCCAAGGGGGAGGAGATCCTAAGAGAAAACCTGTGCGCCCCCCTGAAGAAATGTGCCAAGGTAGGGCTCTGCGTGCACACACGTGGCCACCTGCCAAGTTCTTAGCGAACATGCATTCGACCCACACACAGCTCATGTGACCGTGATGTTCAGGCAGATGATCAGAGCAGCCATGATTTGCCAGCCAGAAGGGTAGGCTCAAAATTAAGACCCCATGGCTCTGTGAAAACGATCACTTTCTGACCTTCATGATAGGCATCTTGCCTGTTGCCAGCACTACAGTATCTCTTGGCAGCCCGCATTCAAAAATGGCCAGTCCCACGCAACAGCCAGCTGATGCATACGACCGGCCAGAGCGCAGTCTTGAGCCCTCTGGTCATGCCGTGTTCTGGACTGACTGATCTGCCTTATGCCTCCATTTGTAGCTGGGCAGAGCATGGCAGATGCTCTTCCATGCACAGACGAAGTGTGTAAACATGTGTTGCCAGCCTGCTGGGTGTCTTGTTGGCCAGTCAACTGCAGTTAGGATGTGAGGGGAGTGTCACTGACTGACAATTGAATGGAGGCGAAGATCAAGACAAAAGCAATCATGCAGACAGCAAAATAGCTGGCACCACAAGCGAACCAAGCTGACCAGATAAGAGAACCAGAGCCACTGCTCGAGCATTGCCACACATTAATACAGAGAAAGATATACAGCTGGCGCGTCCTGCTGCCTGGCTGATCATCAGCCAGTAAACATTGTAAACAGTGGACAATGAGCTAATGGCAGCTAATTCGACTTGTCTGACGTCCATTCTTCCAAAGCCCTTTCCTGAAAACAGGATGCATGGGATGACAACCAGCTCCCAGATCAACTCTCCTTACCATTATTGGCTCATATGATCAACGCACTGTGCTGTGAAGGTGTTGTGATTGTGAGCAGCCAGAGCTGTTGCAACGTGCAAGGGCTTGAGGGTGAAGGGCAGTGAAGCCTAGGCACCCCGTGCATTTAGGGCTAAGACTGCGCACTCTATATATACTGGCAAAACAACCTCAGTCCAGATGCAGACGCCGATTTTTTCCTTTCTAGGCGCTCAGCAGTGAAGGGTGTCCTTGGATCAAACAAGGTCTGAATGGCGAAAAAAACAGGTCACATGGCTTTGTCGAACCAACATGAGAGGATGCGCGTGTACGAATGCTGATGCACGCATCACAAACCAGAACATCCAATTTCACTGTGCGTGGCAGCTGGGCACAACGCTTTACACCTTGCCTGAAATCGCTGCTAAGCAACAGCACTGTGCTAGGTGTACGCATAGGGGTGATCTAATCACTGACTGTCGTGCAAGAGTGGGATTGATGGGCAGCTTGCTAGGAGGGCTGCCCTGGCGGCTGCCACAAGTGAGAAACGGACGCAGGCGCGGTTGTGTACCACAGATGGGACCCTGGTGATAGAGCTGGGCTGCTGGGGTACATTTGCAGTGACGCGGGAGATGTCTGGCCCCAGCTAGTTCCATTACCAACTGAAGAGACAAGTGTAGATGCATCGCTCGCGTTGTGAGTAGAGGCAGGTTGGTTGACATCAGCAGATGGTTGCTGGGCCGCCTCGCAGTGCTTGTCCAGAGTAGCAGGGTGGAGCATCATGCCTGGCCAGTCCTGCACAGGACCCCCCTGGCTGTCGACCCCTGCACATGTCGGTTGTGAAGGGGTGAGGTCAGCGGTAACTGGCTGAGCCCACGTACTGGTGATCAAAGCCCGGCCGACAGTTTGCTGTAGCGATGGCACCCTGGGTGGCGCCACAGCAGCACCATGCATGCCTAGAACTTCACTCAACAGTGGCAACAGCTGTACGTTTCCTGCTGGACCTGTAACGCCTACAGGGATATTGGTGTCTGACGCGCGGCTGGCATTCAGAGACGACAGCACACTAGCATTGATTCCCTGGTTGCCCGGGGTGTAGCTTGATGATAACAGAGCATCATAAGGGCCACGGGGAGAGGGTGAAGTTGCAGTGTGGATGTCCATACCTGGTCCAGAGGATAAGATATGCTGTGAACACCAGCCTGGCGAGTTGACTGCCGGGCCTAACTGCTCCGCAGCCTGTGCAGCGCTAGGCTTGCCGCCAGCAGCTTCTTTGCACGGCCTTGTCTCCTGGGGTTGTGGCCAATCTGGCTGCTGCCAACTTCTACCAGCAGCCCCAGCCGTGGTTGCCACAGCTGCATCCACGTCTGAGGGACGTACATGCCCAGTTAGCTCGCCGGACGCGTTGGCTGGCCAGAGAAACTGAGCTGCGGTGAGCTGTTGGCCAGGCCAGACACAGGAAGTGTCCACTACCAAGCTGGGCCGTGATCGCAAGGGCTGGGACTGCTGCATACGGAGGGTCTGGTGAAATCCATCACTACTGGGTACCGCAGCCATGTTACCTGGAAGTGAAGATGCGGAAGTGTTGCCCGCTTTGACAGCATCGCCACCCTCGCCTTGGCTATTCTGCACCTTGGCCCCGCCTGCACCGGCTGGCATGACGCATGAGCGGAGGGCTGTTGCTGAAGCTGATGGCGCACTGGTCACGGTTCTGGTGCTGACCAGCTGACGGGGGACCAAGGCTGCTAGGTAGGCCAGGTGGCGATTGGTGACCTGCACTCAAAACAGACGAGTGCGTCGCTTTGCAATG
The DNA here is from genome assembly GCA_004335635.1 of Chloromonas sp. AAM2. NCBI lineage: Eukaryota > Viridiplantae > Chlorophyta > Chlorophyceae > Chlamydomonadales > Chlamydomonadaceae > Chloromonas > Chloromonas sp. AAM2. The sequence continues at coordinate 23,370 of QAXH01005319.1, forward strand.
CTATGGCGTTAGAAACCGCGGAAATTTCGGGTGCTATCCCATGGGTAACTGACTCGAGCTGTCAAGTGCAAAGATGTCATGAGGGTGGTGCGCACTATCGCATGGCATAGGTGATGCAAATAGGTGATGCAAGGCATGGATTGTTGTCTGCCCTTATGTCCGAACTCTGTGGTGTAGCAGACTGGAAAGTGCTGTCCTAGCCTGAAGAGAGGCAATGATTAGTTAAGACTGCACGTTGGCCCAGACCATGCGCAAGCTCTCAGAACCCATGCGTTCTTCTCCAGCTTTTATTTCACACCTTGGCCAAGGCAACAATATCTGATGTGCTGAGGGGCGCAGGGGTTGGAGGCGAGTCTGCCTGCTGTAGGGTCAACTTCTGGATCAGCAGCCGAGCCGCCTGCTGCAGCCATGCCGGCGTGGCAGGAGCAGCCACACGTGCAGCCAGAGTGCATGCAACAAGCCTCAAGCCTAGCTGTGCACCAGAGGAGAATCCATGAGGGTGCGAGTCACGGTGTGCTTGTATGGCTGAGGCTAGGGTAAGGAGTTCCTCAGCAATGGCGTTGGCTGCACCACCCCAGCGCAGCAGCATGCCCAGTAGCGCCAGCAGCAGCTGGTGCTCAGCCAGCAGGTTCTGGAGCAACAGCCCAGCCGCACCGGCTGCACCCTCGCCACTCTGCTGCCTGGCTGCCAGGGCAGCCTGGGTGCATGCCAACTGGAAGGCAGCCAGCCAAGGGGGCAGTTTGCTGCTGGATGCAGCTGACTGGGCCGCTTCACCCGCTCCTGCCTCGGATAACGTTGCTGTGTCTTCGGTCATGTTGCCAGGTACCGTGGGCCACACGGGCAAACTTGTAAGACTGCCATTCAACAGCCCACTGCCCCCGTGTTGAGCAGAAATCAAATCGCCTGCTCTTGCCGGATGACCAGTCGTGCCAGATGACCCTACTAAGCCCATAGAGCCATCAAGTGCAGTGCTGGTTTGTAGTTGCTGCTGGACTTGCTGCTGCAACTGTTGCTGTTGTTGTTGTTGCATCTGCTGCAGTTGCTGCTGCTGTTGCAGTCTTTGCGTAAGGTGACGAATGACAGATGGGGCTGGGGTGCCGGTACCAGTTGCTGACAAGCGCATATCCCCACTTGACAGCGTAGTAGGTGCCTGCGACGTGCCTGGCTCAGAGAATGCACCCACCAGCTGCTGCTGCTGCTCCTGTGCTGCACGAATTGCCATCTCCTGCTGTGCTGCAGTCGCATCTGGCATGCTATACGGCATGAGCCTTGCGTCAGTCATTAGATGCTGTTGTGCCGCACCCATGCTGTACATACGGACAGGCTGGCGTTGCATGGCGGGTGCTGTGTTCATGTCCATGAGGCCCAGCTGCCTTGTGAGCTGGTCAACTGGCATGGGCGTAGGTGGTGGCTGTGCCCTGGCCTGAAGGGAAGTGCTGCCCAGAAGGTGTCTAATAGCAAGCAGCTCATCCGGCTGAAGAGACTCATACCGCTCCACTGGCTGCTGTGGCAGGGGCTGGCTGTGTTGCTGGGGGCGTAGTGGGCCTTGAATGGATAGATATGGAGCTGAGACAATCCCAGGCAGGCGAGGGTGGCCCACCATCCAGCTGGCACCGTTGTTGGTCACGCGGTGGCCAGGCTCCTGCATGCCTGGCACGTACTGCATCATGTGTGCTGGAGCAGCAGCAAAAGTGCCTAGGTGCTCCAGCTGTTGGTGTTCCTGTTGCCGCTGGCTCTGGCTGTGGAGCAACTGTTGCTGTGAAGGAGGGACATGTGACTGGCTCAATTGCTGGAACACTGCCATTGGTGAAAGCATGGCTGCTGCTTCAGGGCCACCCATGAGGGACTGTACAGCTTGAGTCAGGGCCTCACTTTCCCCCTGTGCTGTATGGTCGTGCCGTGGCGGCAAGTTGCGGGGTGGCGGTGGGGGCGGTGGCGGAATGCGGGTCATGCCAGCCGGGTACAGACCTTGTGGCTGTTCTGTGCCTGAATGAGGACCATCCTTAGAGACAGGACGGACAGTCTGCATGTCCAAGGCAGGGATGTTGGCCTCGTCGCTTGTTCTACTTTGACCGCCCTGGGTGCGTCTATTGACTGTTTTCTGACGGGCCAGTGAAGTGGTTCCCGCCTGGCTGCTTGCTGTTGTACCCTGAGCGGTGCTGCTTGTTGCTGGGCGTGTGCTGGCCAGGGGACGCCTGGTGGAACACATCAGGGCTGACAAGGCCATGCTGGCCGCAGAGCGTGCAGCATTCAGGTCAACCTTCACTTCACCCTGCACCAAAGAGAGTTGTGCCACTTGGGTTGGTGTGCAGGCTGGAATGGTTAAGGTTTCATGAAGCGGCCTTCAGCAGCAAAAAAAAACACAAAACTATTGATAAAAGAGCTTACCCGAACAGAAGTCCTGCTGTCAACGGTGTGATACAGAGTCAGCGTCTCCGTGCTGTCCTCGGCGTCTTGATCAGCTTCCTGGCCATCGCTGGTGTGGCACATCGCAGGCTTGCTGGCATGGCTGATGCCGCTGACATCCACCTGCAAACATGAACGATATGCAGTAAAAATAAATCTGCGGCGAGGTTAGCAAAAAACTTTTGGAGGATGGTGAACTAGTTCTACATCGTAGTTCTACATTGTTTACATAATCTTCCACTTGAAGTCCCACCTGTGTCTCGCCATCGGCAGCGCAGTCCGTGGTTTGGCTACTTGCGGCCGCTGCTGGAGACGGTATCATCTGCCATGCACAGACAACCCACTGCACAGCTTTAGATCCTTATGCGCCAGGCCATGGTGAGGACAGACTGAAGGCGGCAGAGTGGGTAAGAAAAGTCGGCAAACTGCTGCGACTTGAAAACTCGGTGTGCGGCTTACCTTGAGACAAATAGGGTTGGTCACTTCCTGTTCGGCATGGCTGTAGCGACCTACTTTGCTAGAGCATGCTGAGCATTATGCGAGGAGGTGATGGCGCCTGCTACCTAGTAGCAATGCGCCGGCTGGCGAGTGGCCAAGCACTCGATCCCAAGCAGGACAGTGAATGAAGAGCGATGCTGATGCCGAGGCCGTGGGCAGCCGGGGGCGACAAGATTTGCCCACACGTGCGGCCTGAAACGTACAGTGACAAAGCAGCACAGGAGGGTTCAGAGTAGAAAAGGTGTGTGCTCGGGTTCGCTACCCGGCGCACCACCGCCAACAGGCTGCACCTGGTAGCCCACCTGCCAGAGCAGGCGCTTCTGCTCAAGCATGGCCGGAGCACTGCATACCAGCAGCGCGCTCATCCTAATCCTCGGGTGTTTGTACCTTGTTCATCAACTTAACAGGTAGGTGAACGGTCAGGTAGGATAAGGGTTCAGAACACGACCAAAGCAAGGCCAGGGTTCTGTTATATCACTACCACTAGCACCAGTCAAGAGATCCACGGAAGGATCACCACCAAAAGGAGGTAAGGCTTGGCCGTTCCCTCCAAGATAATACTGCACCATCTTCACACCAGCCTGTCCTACCCAAGTGTTGTGAGAAGTATGGGTGTCTTGAATGGGCTTGAACTTCAAAGCCCATGACGTGCGGTCATTATTTGTTGTCTGTTGCCTGCCAGCGCGTTGTTTCCCACTTGACATACTCCTGCACGGTTGTTGAACTCCGTCAATACAGTTATGTGGATACTCGAGCCGAGCATGACCCCTTCATGTGAACCATACAAGAAAACAACCATGTCGGGTTGAATGTCATGTCCTTGCTCGAGGCATCTGCTTCAGTTTCTCACTCCTTGACAGAGATTATGTTCAAAGCGTTGCATCACCGAAGGGGGCAGTCTCACGAGTGTCTGGAGTTGCTTGAGAAACGCTTGCGCGCATGCACAAGGCAGCACCACGGCCAGCATGCATGAATGTCGTGTTCTCTGACCTGCGGAGGAGCTCTGAATAGCCAGGCCAGGAGTATCCTGACAGCAATTGAGCACGTCACATTTGGCATCATCCCCTTCTTCAATTGGTTTACAGGGCTGTCCAAGGCTAAGCAAGGAACAGGCTTTCGGTACGTTGTTTCAGGCTGTGGGTTTTGGTTGGCGCGGAAACCGACTGTGATGCATTGAAGGGAACTGACTCGGATGCTCCATGGCTGTTTGTGCAGACCGGATGTTCTGTTGGTGGGAGATGTGACGATTGACGTTGTGCCCGACGGCAGCAGACCGCCCGTGAGTGCGTTCTCATAAATTTTCATTCTGAAAGCACTCATAAATATGCTCAATAAAATTTTAGTTCTGATGATAGCGTATAACTAGTGCAGGCAGCGGGAGTCTACGTCAATTACACGGCTGTGTCAACTTACCACCACCACCATGAGAGGCGACGGCAGCATTTTATTGTTTCTTGGGAACGCCCGTGCTGTATCATTCATTTCAGCATCATTACGTCGCTTCCTTGACTTCGCACTTCTTCCACACATGCACGGCTCGACGCACAACTGCACAAACGCTGAGTTAATGACCACATGCCACAATAAACTAATAACTTATAACAGCAACCACCAACTAATAACATGCACAGCAGTGTGCCTGGGTGTCATGCGTGTGCTACAGGGTGGGTCCATTACGTATGCCGCTGCTGTGCTCAATGCCATGCGCATTCGGGCCTGTGTGGTGACCGGTGAGTGAATGGCAACTGCATGACAGGCAGGCTTGCATGGCCAGGCCAGCCCACCAGCCTGCCAGGTCGCGGCAGCTGCTACAAATGATTCATCATTCATCGTTGGCTGGCTCATCATGGTTGAAGCATGACCAACCAACTAGGCGCTCAGCAGCAGCCAACATCACTAAGAGTAACTAATACTTACCCTAAACAAAGCATGGGCATGATGCAATGGGCATGGGCATGATGCGCATGGGCATGGGCATGATGCGCATGGGCATGGGCATGGGCATGGGCATGGGCATGGACATGGACATGGACATGGACATGGACATGGACATGGCATGGACATGGGCATGCGGTTGACAGGACTGCATGGAGTGGGCAAGTGCATGGTAGGGACTAGCGCCTGAGGCAGACAGGCAGACCAGCCAAGGAGTCACACAGACCATGCACTTGCATGGTGAGGCCAGCCCACCAGCCTGCCAGGGTGAAACAGCTGCTCATCAGGCATCTCTTGGCAGAGTATCAGTATCAGCAGCAGCAGCAACGCAACGACTGCATGTGTAGGTTGTCTCCCGCCTCACATTGCAGCCACAATCTTCGCACCATCCCACCCATCCCTGTTCTTTGTCCTGCAGTTGCTGGCCCTGACGCGGACCTGAGTGTGTTTGCGCCTCACGAACTGCACGTGCTCCCCTCGACGGCAACACTTACCTTTGAGCACACGTACACATGGTGGGGTGAGTGCAGAAAAGGGGGAGGAGGAGGTTGGGGATGTAGCAAAGTCACATGTCGTTTGCTGGGCGCTGCATGTAGACGCTCCATAAACAAGTCAACAGGTCTGCATTGCAGTATCCGAGGATTTGTTGCGCTATGGAATGCAGCAAAGAGATGATTGATTTAAGCAGCAACTCCATCATTGATCGTTCCAGCTGCCGTGTGTTGGCTATTTGATGCAACTTTTTCACACCTGTGGTTGACCTCACAGTCTGGGAACCAACCTAGGAAATAGTGATCTGAGCGGCCGATGCTATTGGTACCTGACGGCACTTTCAGATCAATCTGATAATTGACACACGTAATCTATGGGTCTAGGGCACCCCTAATATGGTTACAGAATTCTGTTCTCGTCAATGGCAGCGTCACAGCTGCTGGGCAAAGTAGGGGGGTAAAAAGACCAAAAATGAGACAAAATGTCGTCCAGACCTGCCATCCTGCGGTTGTTCGTGACACAGCACACATNNNNAACGCGCCTTGGTGTCGCGCACCTACTGGACAAGCCCCGATGCATTTTGACTTGATGCGTCGCAAGAACGGCCGAAAACGGCAAAATTCCGGCGCCTGCGATATCTACGGTACGGCACATCCAAACTCCGGATTTGTAATGATGATGGTGGTCCTTGCGTCCCAAACAATCACTTGGTGCATCAGAAATTCTGTTCCAACAAGTCCACATTCTGTTCCAACAAGTCTTGGCTCGAGCCCATGGTCACAGTCACACCACCACCACCTGCCACCTACCTGTCTCAGTGCCTCAATGGTTGTTTGAATGCCTGAAAGCCTGCTTGGTTGATTGAATTCCTGCCTTCTATGCCTCTGCACGCTGCTGTGAGTGTTCCCGGACGGTCTTATTCTCGGTCTTGCACACAGTGCGCCATGAGTCGGTGTGCACCTTGACCACCGCCTGGCGCTGCATGTTAGCCTGCTCTGCAAGCTGATAGCTGATCCTCGCAAACTGCTGTGCGGCTGCATGGACAACAAGCCTGGCAGAGCACCTGACGCAGTGTACTCGGACATGGGATTTGGCAGGGTGGGTGCGACCCCCCCTTCGACTTCAAAAGACCTTGCCGATCATTACAAGCACGTCAGCGCAAGCTACGAGCAGCTACAGAGAGCTGACATCAAGGGCTACGCAGGGCACTTCCTATCGCGCGAATCCATTCAGGCTGCGATGTGTTCTAACATCGGAAACGATCGCGGCCACTTTTTGACAGAAAAGTCGGTTGGTTCCCAGACTGTGGGTTGACCTCCTCATTCCGGCGTCCTTATTTTTTCTCCGTCTTCTCACACCTTTCTCACTCTCTCCCGCAGGCCACTCCCGTAACCTGCGTGTGACCGCTGACCCTAACGTGACCCTCGCCCGGCAACACGTACCCCCGCACTGCCAACGGGCACGGCTGGTGGTGCTGGGACCCCTCACACTACACGATGTAGACGCAGCGTCGTTTCTTACATATGATAGTGAGTGGAGCGCAGCTAGTGCAGCAATTGTTTGTGAACCAAGGTATGGAAGTTGCAGCTCTAGCTCGTCTGCTCAGGGTACATTTACTGGCGACTGCATCTGCAAGTACGAGTACGCAGCGCTGCTGACCCTGGCGCATGTTGTGTGCAAACCACGGCTTTTTACGGCTTCCCCAGAGAGTCCCCCGTAAGCTGGATTTTCGAAACCTACATTTTACGGGCCCGTACGGGGTTTACCCTGGCATGTATCTAGTCCAAATAGATGTGATGATGATGACATGATGACAGCTTGTCTGTTTGTTGTTGCCAGGCCTGTGGGACCGTCTGCTGCGCGGCCCCTGGCAGCATGTGGTGTACATGGCGCAGGGCGCGCAGCGGCAGCTGGGGCCCAGGGGCGCGGTCAAGGCACTGAGCACACCCTCAGACGTGCTGCTGGTGCGTCACAGGAAGAAAGGAAACGTAGCCACTAGCACAACAACGGCTGCCAAACGGCACAGGGCCTACACTCACCCACCTGCGTTTGGGCCTACACTATGGGACGGCTGGCACGACCAGGGCTCCAGTGCGCAAGGCCTCAGAGCTCCAAGAAACGTAGAAGCAAAGGAAACACATAGATGGTGACACACGCCAGACGACGCACAGATCTTTGTGCAGCAAGGATCATCATGCATTCACGTATTTTATTCCACGTCAGCGAGCACACATCGTGCTCTAAAAAAACAATTGTTGGTTTGTTACACCTGGCCTTCTGTCTATTTTGCAAGTGCTGCTGTGCTGCATGTGTGCTGTGCAGTCGGGGTTGGCGCCGCACGTGTCGGTTTTCTTGTCAGACGTGGAGACAGGCACGTGGCCTGCCGCTGACGTGGCCCGAGTGGCCCGGCGGGCGGGGCGGCTGGTCATCACTCGGGGCGAGCGGGGAGCGGAAGAGTGGAACGCGACGGGCGTACACCCTGTGAGCCATGGGGCAGTCGCATAAAAGTGGGAGCAGGAGTGGGGAGCGCCTGTGGGCTTACAGTGCATCTGGCATGGTATCGCAGGCCAACGCAGTTTCACACCGTGCTTTGGTGGTGGTTCTGGGTTAAGTCCACGTGGATTTTGTCGTTCTGGTCAGAAACCAAGTTGTGTGGTCCCTTTCAAGCAGCGTGTTCTTTCACGTAAGCATCACAAGCGCACCTGTTGACAGGCAGAGTATGCACTGCATGCACAGCACGTTGTTGTGGGGTGGCCGCTGTGCACAGGATCACGAGTCAGTCGGTGATGTGCAAGCGAAACTGCATTTTGCAACAGTATTTCTAAGCCATGCTAGGACGATTCTGCAAATGCCTTGTAATGATGATCATGATGATGATGATGAGTGCAGTCCCCTGCACTTGTTCTCCCAGGTGTCAGCTATTTTCGCTGACCCAGTGGTTGACACTCAGGCTGTTCTCATGGATTCAGTAAGTGGTAAGAATGGAAGTTTATCGGAGGTTATGAGTCCACTCCACCCCGCTGCACCCGTGTTCCTAGGTGTCCGCTGTTCCCGTAGACCCAGTGGTCGACACGAACGGCGCGGGCGACACGTTCGCCACCATGTACGGGCTGGCGCTGGCATGGGGTGTGAGGGACCCCGCAGCTGTGGCGGCCTACGCAGCAGGACTCGCAGTGCAGCAGCCACAGGTGAAGAGTTTGCTCATCATCATTATCAGCAGCAGCAGCACCAGTATCAGCTTCAGCATCATTACAACATGACATCTGCGGGTTTACCCAACGCATAAGAACAGCAGCAGGCGGGCGTACGGTGTTGCAGATTATGGGCGTATGGGCGTACGATGGTTGGATTGTTGGTCAATACGTGAAGATGATTTCCTAAGCTGCAACGCTGGCACCCCTACCATGGACCTTGAACATTTTGCAATTACATGCATGCCATGTGATGGTATGTTGACAAATACCGATGCTGTGCGTGCAGGCCTGCAAGCCGGGGTGTGTGGGCGACAGCTGGTCACACCTCACACGCCAGTGGCCGCCCGCACAGAAGCTATGGGTGGATGCCATCGCGCTAGGACCACACCTGCTCAGCGTGGCAACAGCAGCCGCGCAGCCAGCGCATGCTGCTGTCACAGCCGCTGTTGCTGCATTAGCAGCTGCGCTTTACACTAGGCTGCCTTGGCTAGCCTTAGCTCTGCCAATCCACCCAATGCCCATGCCTGGTGTCCCACCACCACCGCCACCGGCTCAGCCTGTGCATGTAAGCCGGGTCGGGCTGATTAGCAAGCCAGAGGCGCAGCTAGCAGCAGCAGGCGTGCCATTGGCTGCTGCAAAGGCAAGCTACGGGCCAGTTGCAGGCGTAGCTGCTCAGCAGCAGCAGCAGCAGTGGGAGCAGTCAGTGCAGCGCAGCAGCCAAACAGCTAGGATGGCAGCAGGGGCAGCTAATGGGCCTTCCCTAGATAGTGCAGCCGCCAGTTGCCAGTTGACCTTGCTTGATTACGGGGCACGTTGTGCTGATGGCTTTCTAGAGGCTGGTGGTAGTGATGACCAGGGGTTCTGTCCCGTGGAGGGCAGCAAGGGGCTGCACTCTTCTGTTGTGGATGCAGCTGTCAAGTTGTGGCGCTTGGTGAATGGTATGGTTGCAGGGGTGTTGGGTAAGGGGCGGGTGAACGGGGACCAGCCAATGCTGGCGGCCAAGCAAGAGTGAAAGAGAGTGAATGTCCTCCTACGCAGAGATGAATGAGTACTGAGAGTGATGAGAGAGTAACGAGAGTGAGAAGGCGTGGAGAGTGCAGGGAATGATGAGATGAGAGGGTATTGATTGCTATGCCCTACCCTGCCCTGCTGGGTGGTTGGAAGGGAATCTTGTTTGCCATCCTGTTTGGGTACACAGTTGCGGTGGTTAGACTGGCAGCAGTGCTAGTAATTAGGCTGGGCTCAGGCACAAAGTCACACAAGTGCAGGGCAAACCAGCTGTAGCACAGGTGCCAGTGGCAGGTGGCTTTTCAGCCAGTAGACAAGACCTGCTGTAGCCCTTGATTTCTTTCTTGATGTGTTGGCCGATTAGCAGCTTGCTTTGCGCTGGCAAGGATTGTTGCGCCAAGGCTTAAGGAATACAGAGCTGGCCAAGTGTGACAGGCATATATTGTGCAAAGTGTCAGATAGCCTGGTAAGTTGTTAGCTTGTGTTTTCAATATCTGAGCACAGGCTACCAGACTGCAATCTTCACAGTATCCTGACCTCCATCGCAGCGGATTGTGATCTGTCCTTAGGATGTACCATAATGGCTGGTCCAGAGGGGCGTTGGGATTTGAAGTGCAGCCAGGCACCCATAGCTGCTGTCTTAGGAATAGCCTTTTAGTCGTCACTCCTAAGCAGACGATTGCCATGTCTTTACGTGTCCTGGCAGATAGAATGCAGGCTGGAAACGCTGCCTTCCTTTCCGACGTTACAAGGTGCACCAGTGCTGCACTTGAATTAGTTCCCTACTCGCAGCATGGCGTTTCTTCCATGCAGATACGTACAATTGAACAGAGGGAAAGGCATGGGCCGATGAATTCGCTATGCCCAGACATGCCGCACGCGGCGTCGGAACGTCGTACACTATCATGCCTGCTGCCATATTTGTGCACAATCACCATGGCAGAAGAATCGCAGTCAGGCGCTTGGGATTTTGAACTGTCTGATGAGACTGCTTCTTGCGGCACGCAGCTAAGACTTCTGCCATTGTCTTTTGTGCGAGCAGTTTCTTTTTTAGTGTGAGATAGGCCTTTTTGCCCTTTTTTCATGTGCTCCGCCATGTTCAAGCCCAGTCGTCATGAGCCAAAAGCTGGCGTCAGTCTACTGGGTGCTCTTGTCGCATGCTGGCTTGAGTTTGCCATGCTCAGTCTTGCAGGCGATGAACTGCAGCAGGCTGATGCAGGCCTTTGCAGAGGCGCGGTCTGCAAACTGTTTCTTTTGCACACAAAGTGCTTGTGTACGTGGTCATGCGAGCCAGACTTATTGCATGCAGCCTATTGGCCCACGCTACACAGGACGCTTCCGGTTCACACTTGTATCATGTCCGTGCACTTGCCACTGTCACTGAACCGACAAGGAAGAGGACCACATGGCCCCGGAGCTGTGCAGGGGTATATGATTGGCTGGATTGGATGTTCATTACATCAGGCTGGCAACACGCTTGATCTCCGCGCAAGAGGCCTCCCGCATAGCTGATGCACCGTGGCGCACCAATGGCGCTATTCAAGGCGGCAAAACAGGTTATCACGGCCATGGCAGTCTGTATGAGTAAAGGTGATCAACCTTCCAAATGCAAGCGACACTATGAGGCAATTAACCCTATGTGATAAATTGCTGGTCCGGCACACGGGTTTTCTCTTGCCATGGCTTTGTCTGGTACTGGTTTGTCTCAAGCACGCCCAATTTAAGAGCACGCCTTGTCCAGCTTCATGCATGAGTAACCTGCAATAGTAACCTGCATGCATGAAGCTGGACAAGGCGTGCTCATACTCAACGCGAGTCACCACAACCTCTGTTCATGTGCAGACTTCTCGTGATCATGGCAACTCGTTATCATGGGTTGTGTGCTGGTCATGGTTTGCATTCAAACGGGTGTTCCAGACATTTCTCATCACGTTCACCACTTGGAGCATGTGTATCTCAACGCATGAACAGACTGGCCGCCATGGATCGGATGCCTACAGTACGGCACTGTGAGCAAGAGGCAGCAGGTGCCCCCCACATGTCAGGTGAGGATATCATGATCCGCTGAGGCCGCATACCAGGCTGCTGTTGCTCCTGTGCAAGCACGCGAGCTCGATGAAATGTGCGTGCGAATGTGAATGCAACAATAGTTGCAACCGATAGTTGCTGTACTCGGTGATGGTCATTTGGGACATCACGAACACATCCACTCTGGATGCATGGATGCCGTAACTGCATGACATGTCACATGATGCCATCTGCTTCATTTCATGACTGGCCGCTACACTCAGCTGGGCAGATCGGAAAGGTTGCAGCACCTTCAGGCGCATCAATCTCCTTGCGTCAGCTGCATCGCATTCGCCCTGTCGGTCAGCCTCTAGCACCGCTCATGCCCATACACCACACCCAAGCAGGGCATCGGGAATGCCTTCTCAGCCCCACTGACGACGCTGTTCCCAGCACTGCAAGTGCAGGTCAAGCCGGAACTGACCAGGCGCACTGGTCAGGTTCCTGAAGTTGCTTCAAAATTGTGCGCTGACAGCCTTTGAGAGTTTGCAGGGAACACGCGTGAAAACCTAGCCAAAACCTAGGACGTGTGTGTCACGCGACTCAGGGGTAGGCGCGCCAAGGCATGGAATGGAGATTGCGTGCACGAGCAAAGCGAGGAAACCGAGAGGCGTTTGGGCGCAGGATCTCTTCATCACACCACTTTTTAGTGACCAGCCGTTTGATCGCCTGTATAAGTGCCAGACGTCGCGTTGAGGTAGAATCACATTTGACAAACTCTCCCAACCAACAAACCACTCAAAATGTCGCTCCTGGCCAAGTCCACCCGCGTGAACGTGAAGTCTGGCGTCTCCAGGCGCCAGGTGGCCGTGCAGGTGAGCGCCTTTTCAGCCCAGCTCACACATCCAGGCGCACTACACCAGCTCAGACTTGCTTAACAGCTGAGCATCGGAGCATCGCGGACGCTTGGAGCGCATGGCCGTGGGCTTGACTCAGTCGCACACGCATCTGTCCACTTTCTCGCAGGCTCGCCGCACGACCAAGCCCAGCAGGTCTTCTGACTCCATCTGGTACGGCCCAGACCGCCCACTGTACCTGGGCGCCTTCACCGGTAAGCGCTTAATGACAGACGACCTTGATCACAAAACCCCTGTACCCAAAGTTCGAGCCTCTCATCTTGACCATTGCTCTTGCGCTGTGCAGGTTCCCCACCAAGCTACCTGACTGGCGAGTTCCCCGGTGACTACGGCTGGGACTCCGCTGGTCTGTCCGCTGACCCAGTAAGTGCTGCACGCTGATTGGTCCGTATCTAAGGCACTGCCGTGAAAGTGTAGCTTTGTCGCCCGGACCCACAATGCATTTGATGTGCATTGCTCATTGGCTCATTGCATGCATGCATTCCGCATCGCAGGAGACCTTCAAGCGCTACAGGACCATCGAGCTGATCCATGCTCGCTGGGCTCTGCTGGGTGCCCTGGGCATCGTCACCCCCGAGATCCTGGGCGCCAACGGTGTGCCATTCGGCGAGGGCGCTGTCTGGTTCAAGGCTGGCGCTGAGATCTTCAAGGAGGGTGGCCTGAACTACCTCGGTGAGCACAGATTTTATTCTGCACTTTTGAAGATTCTTAGCCGAGCTTGGCACGCGCATGCCAGCTTCCCCGAGCGTGCGCTATACCTTAGCAAGCAAGTTCAGTGACGATCTATTTTGCGTCGCTATTTGCTTTGGCCATGGCGCTAACCTGGTCCATTTCATTTTCGACGCAGGCAACGAGAACCTGGTCCATGCCCAGAGCATCATCGCCACCCTGGCCTGCCAGGTGAGCCACAAGACTTGCAGCACCTGTCGCAGTGGATGCCTTCAGCCACAGCCTGCCGCCTGTCTCAGCTGTGATTGCAGTCTGCTACTGTACTCAGTGTCACTTGCAATGTCTCTCAGTGGAGCGAGGCAGAAGACCAGCAGTCCCTCATGATTCATGTCTCACATATGAACTGAGCATTCATACGTGCCCTTTCGGTTGCAGGTTATCCTGATGGGCGCTGCTGAGGGCTACCGCGTGAACGGTGGACCTCTGGGCGAGGGCCTGGACCCCCTGTACCCAGGTGGCTCCTTCGACCCCCTGGGTCTGGCTGATGACCCAGACACCTTCGCTGAGCTGAAGGTCAAGGAGCTGAAGAACGGCCGCCTGGCTATGTTCTCATGCTTCGGCTTCTTCGTGCAGGCCATCGTCACCGGCAAGGGCCCCATCCAGAACCTGAACGAGCACTTGGCTGACCCAGGAATCAACAACGCCGTGAGTGTCGTGGGCTGGATAGGGCATTTTGTCAGCATCAGCCAGTGCCGTTAGACGTGCTCTGTCTTGGACTGGATTCGGATTGCCAGCATCAGCCAGATGTGTAAGATGTGTCCTGGTATTCTGGGTCAGAATCCTGTGCAGAAGAAGCAATCTGCTTTTTCAGCTGCAGCAGTTCAGTCAGCTTCAAACACAGCCAGCTGCAATGCGTGACAAGCAAAGGCAATTGGCTAATCCTGCTTTGTGTCTTCTGCCTGCAGTTCGCCTACGCCACCAAGTTCACCCCAAGCGCCTAAACAGCACCTCGGGACCAACCCCACATCCAATTTGTTTGCTTTGAGAGGCTTGGAATTTGAGCGGTGCTGGTTGTCCAGCCCATTTTTGTCTCCCGAGATGCTGGTTAACGGGCAGGATTTTTCAGAGGGAAGTGTGCTAATCCTTACCAGATAGGAATGTCTGGAACCACTGATGTACACATGTCCGGACCATGTAATGCTATGTCTGTGAAAGTGATGCCTCAAAATTCTCTGCAGTCAACAGCACTTTACAGTGACTTGGGAGTAATCGAGCACAGTAACAGCCTGTGTAGCACAGCTCAGACTTTGTCCCAACCCATAACTGAGGTATCACGACCCTCTGAAAATCTCTCAATATCTTAACATGAACCATCAACAACACCCCCAGGTGCAATCTAACCAACAAAACATCCTGTCACCAGTGAAAGAGTCAGTTGGTAAAACCCTCGAACAAATCACCAAGTTGAAAATAATTCTGAATGACAAAGAAACGAGATACAAATATAAGCACTCTCGCTGCAGCCAGTTCCACCAAACCTTGCAACAGAAAAATCAGGACTTACCCGCCTTTGTTACCTGTAATGCGCATCATAGCAAATAGTGCATGCTTGCGCTAGACGTGCTTCCTGGTGTGCACTCCCTCCTTGCACCAAACATGTACGAGAAGTGTTACATGCACAAGTAAAAGAGAGATATCTGTACACAAGTGCAAACGTCATTATAAAGCTGGCTGTTCTGGTGAACATAACCAAATGGTCTGCTGCTTTGGTGCCCACCTTAACCACAAACCTACCTCGCCTAGATGAGTCACAACCCAGTCCATCTTTCATCCAAGACTTTCCCTTGATGTTCACGTTGTCTTTTGCTAACATGACCTGCTGCCCTGCAAACTCAATCGTGCCTTTGCGCTGCGTGTGCCATGAGCCCTCCGGTCGAAGAGCCAGCGCAGCGCAAACGCATCCCGCCATCGTCCTTGAGATCGCCCGCACCTGCACCAGTCAAGAAGCGGTCGAAAGGCTCAACCACAGTACCATCCCAGAATTCCGTGAACGACCAGCATGAGGGCAGCAAACCTACTCCACCCTTGGCACCTCAGGACAAGCCCGCCATCTTATCTGGATTAAGGCTCTGGCTACATCCCAGCATTCCACATCTGAACTTACGGTGAGAAGAGATGCTGAGCAGGCAGGGTTGATCTCATGCCATGCATCATGTGAGCTGCACGGCTGTTCTGCAGACTCAAGCCCTTCACAAGCCGCGCGGCAGCCCTCGGTGGACAAGCAGCGTCAGTGGCCTTGCCTGGCTGCACACATGTGGTGGTTGGTCCTGGCCACCTACCCTCCGCAGCAGACTTGGAAGCAGCAGCCCAGGCCGCCCAGCATGCAGGGGCTAAGCAGCAGGCAGGAGACAAGGCTGAGGCCGATCGATCCAGTGCTGCAGCGCAGGCTGCTCGTTCAGCAACGGAGGCGCCCAGGGTGGTTGAGGTTGCGTGGTTGGAAGCAGCCATTTCCACACACAAGCGACCTCCCTCTGCAGACTTCATTCCCACTGATCCAGCAAAGGTAAGCGAAGACATGGAAAGACAAGCTGAGGTCACCAAGGGCAGGCCAAGGCAGGGCATATAGGTTAGGCCCAGGTTAAGTCACAGCCCTACGGCAGGCTGCTTCCTGATCGTCATGCTGTTGCAGGAAATCTCATGCTTCAACAGTAAGTCGTCACTCACCCATAAGCCACCATGTCACACCTTCTGACACTTCTTCCCCTCAGCATCCATCCCGGGGTCATCATGCTCATGCTTCGCCTCGCTTAGGAAGGTGATGTAAACGGCTTCTAAGCGCCTGGACTGTTTGGTCTGCAACATCAAAAAAACAGTATGCAAAGAGCCATGTAAAGATGCTGATCATGTGTCCTGCTGGTGTCGTTCGGCATTGCAAACCCAGTTGGCCCAACACACATCATGACGATGTAAACACCATGCGCAGGCAGCACAGGGTTCAGGGGCAGTTCTGGCGCCCAGCCCCGCAGGCCCCATGGCCATGTTCAGGGGACACCCGCTGGGTGACACGGCATGCAGACCGGCAAGGGGCGCTAAGCTAGCAAAGTGAGGGGGGCTGGCCCACTGTGTTTTCAACTTCTCACTGAGATTGTGAGGGAGACTGGTCCATGTTGGGGTCTCAGGTTGAACTTGCAAACCTCACCAAATCCTATTTTATAAAACCTCCCATCATGGCATGGCTTCAAATGGTTAAGCAAAATGCACATGCACTGCGGGGCGATGATGCACACCGCACACGCCATGGAGGGAACGTGCGAGATGAACTAGCAGCATGCAGAGCCAGGCAAATGCCGCTTGTAAGAGAAGTGCCAGTTCGGTTTGCAATAGAACGGAGGTTACAGTTCCAGTTGGCTGCCACGGATCACATGTCCATTGCTCCACTGCACGAAGAGTAAATTCAACAACATTTGCTATCGTGCTTTTTCCTTGAACCTGACCTGGTGAAGACACAGGCTTTCATGGTGGAAAGCAACGTTGCTCACTCAACAGCTGCTTGGGCTCAGTCTTTTGAAAACAATTGTCTTGCAGCAGCATGAAACGGTTATGGGCATGTGCAGCACCACATGAACGCTGTTGTCTCTTGTCTCAATGCCTAACCTGACATGGCTGCACTCAATATGCATGGACAACGCAGGCTCTCTGAAGGGGTGTGGCTCGTGCCACAACCCGTTGCTCTGTCTTCATGCTGAGCTGAGTATTGCAGACACATTGTTAGAAGGCAAGGTTGCGGAGTCAACAGGCTTGGACAAGGCAGGCTCTCTGAGCTGGCATCACACGCCTTACTGTGCGCTGCAGGTACCACCGGTGGCTAGGGTTCTGGCATCCCTACTTGGATGGAGCCACTCGGGAGGCAGAGCTCATGTGTTGGCCCAGGTACAACCTGGACAGGAGCGAGGAGCTGGGCAACGAACCACTGGTCAGGCTGCTGGTGGAACTGGCGAAGTGAGTGTTTCGCTTGACGTTGAGGGTTGTCGAGCTATCACGTGGAGCACTTGGAGTTCAGCAGTAGAACACAAACGGGAAGGAGTCTCAGCCTATTTGTTGCTAAGGCATCTGGCCAGTTTTATTACTGAAACTGGAGGCTGCACATGCAGCCCAGTGCGTCTACTCCGCAATGCGGGCAGTGGCTCACACTGGCTTCGGAAGCCTGCTGCATGTCGCGATCCATGCTGTACGTTGACACTATGCGTCGCTGTGCCTTTGTCAGGTACGAGGCTGCGTTGGGCCATGAGAGGGGCAATGCGGCTGACGTGGCAGTGCAGCGGCGCGAACTTGTCTACTCCCATGCCGCATCTGCAGTGCGGGGTTGCGCCTTTGGAGTTCCCGATGCGATCTGGGGCCGGACCGGCAGAAGCGGAGGGTCGCGGCGCAGCGTACTTGAGGAAGGGTCACAAGACGAAACGGAGGAGCCGTCGGGCATGACCGTTGCGGATTTGAAGCGTACGCTGCCTTACGTGGGCAGCGACTACATCGCAGGTCGGAAAACTACCGCATACTGCGTCATGCTGCAGTCACATGTTGTTCAGGCCAGGTTAGGACGCGCCATGATGCAAGGTTGACCGTTTTGCTGTGTGGCTTTTGATCAGTTTAACCTCTCATTCTGATCCCAAGACGATTGTCGCGTGTTCTCTAAGCAAGCCTTGTCTTTTCAAGGTGATGGACAGCGTAACATTACGTAGGAAGGACCTTGCACGAACCGTGGATTCAGTTTGTTTGTTTTGGGTCTACCGCCGCTGTCCAGGTGTCGTGTATGAGCTTGCAACAAAGGGCGTTTGCGAACGGCTGCGTTGTTTCCGGGCCAATCAGACGGTCAGGACTGCGGGAGGAGCCGTGCGCCAGGAGTCTGCGGGCGCGCGGTAGGGCAACTGGAGAAGTGTGACTCGAGACAGCTAACCATTGCTGAATGGACTGTGGCGCATGAGGTTGGCACAGGCTAGAAACGGCCATTTATAGTGATCAATGAAGGAACGTGTCCATATCGTGTTCAGCATGTCGGCAGAATGAGAATAGTCTGGGTGCATGCCCGCTTCGTTGGGCCCCGCATTTCCTTTATCTCTTGCTGGGTTGGACGCCTGAGATCCCCAATCAGTGCGTTGTTGCAGTTCACGGCGCGACTTCTGTGAAATTCCTGGCGTGGGTCCCGTGCACGCCGCCAAGTTCTGGGCCGCTGGGTGCCGGACGTATGGGGACCTGCAGACCTGGTTGCACCATCAACTCGCCAACAAGGGGGATGGGGGTGAGGGTGGCGGTGGCGGCGGCACCAGCACGTCGCTGGCAGGCGGCAGTGTCAGCACAGGGGTTGGTGTTGGTGGTGGAGTTATGGATGGGGGTGGGATGGGGGGTGGAAGCGTTATTGGGAGTGGAAGAGGTGGGGCCGAAGGAGCAACTGTTGGCAGTGGCACACCTGCTGTCGGTGAGTCGGATACAGCGGGCGGTGAATGTGTGGGCACGCAGGCCCCGGGCGGCCACACCGCAGGCACACCCTGCACAAACAGCTATACCCTCGGTACCGACAGCGGAAGCGCTGATGAAAGCCTGACAGACGATGACAGAGGCAGCGGTGGTGGTGGGGCAGTGGCGCATTCCATTGGGGCTGAACGGGGGCGTGGGGCAAGGGCTGGGGTGCGCAAGTCTGGCGGTAGCACTGGCAATAGTGGTGGTGGTGGTGGTGGCGGTGGTGGTGGTGGTGGTGGTGGGCCTGTGTGGGTGAATGGCCGGACGGCCCGTGAGGTGTTGTTCGGTTTGGCTCACTTGGAGGACATGTTGGCACCTGTGACGGTCGAGGAAGCGACAGAGATGAAGCAGGTGTGTGTGTGTCATGATGCAGTGCGGGCGCTTTTCGATGCTTCAGGATGAAATTCAGGAAGATCTCAGCATTGCAAAGCGAGGAGTGGATGCTTTGTAACGGTATATGTGTGGGCGAAGTAGGCCCTGCTTACTGAGTAAGTAGTCGACTGGCTTGCCAATTGTTGGCCATCCTCTGCCACGGTACTTTGCTGTATCAGGCTCGGCACGTGCATGCATGTAGACGCATATGCATGAATGCACAGTATGAGATAGCCTCGCTGGACTTTGTGTTCGTTTGTTCTCCCCCCCGGCCGTGCGCTGCAGACCGTCCTGTCCTGCCTGTGCGAGGTCACGCGTGCGGAGGGCTGGGCGCTGGTGCCAGTGGGCAGCACACGCAGGTGCGGACATGGGAGTGTGCATCACCAAGCAAAAAAAAAGATGTTTGCCAGTTCTGGGACAGTTTGTAAAAACGCCACTGAAACCAGTGTGGCCGCAGGAAAAATTGGGGAGAGCAGCATGCATTACTTCCGGGGTAGATGTCCCTGGACGCAGGGGCGCATGGGACGCAGGGACGCATGGTCGCAGGGGCCGCAGGGGTGCAGTATCACCACTTCACGTCTACCAACAGTATGGTACAATCTGCGAAGACCCACTGACTCCAGTCAGTCCAGTGGTGTTTTTGGAAACTGTCCCACAACTGGCAAACATCTTTTTTGTTTTGCTCTAGCACTAGCACTACAGGCACTAGCACTACATCACATGTCATTACATGCAGCGATGTGAGAGCACAGTCATGTATTGGTCCAAGCTGTTTGAATGCCGCGCTTACAAGGCACCAACATTACATGACATGACGTGGCAAGAGATGTATCAGCTCACTGTCGAGATTGCTTGTTTTTATGTGGTTCTACAAAACAGCCTGCATGGTGCATGCCTTGGGTTGCTGCATCGGATTCGGCACGGCCTTAGGCATGAACGACTTCCAGAACACAAAAGCCCAGCCAGCACTCGTTCAGCAGCAGGAGAAGCCACTGCGGCAGCAGCACGGGCAGCTTGGGAGAACTGGAAGGCAAAATGGCAGACAAGCTCCAGAGGTTTACTGTGTTGGCAGGTGTAGCTGATTCTGTTTACTGCTTGCTTCTCCCTTGCTTGGACTAGTCATGTGAAGTGAAGCACAGCTGTCTGTTATAACTGATCAACGTTGTGCCCTTTGTCCGCAGATTGCGCCGCCCCCAGGATGCCGACTTCCTCGTGACCCACCCCACACACACCGTAGGTAGGTTGACACGTGGGTGACAAAGTCATCATCATGATGCTCGCGTGGCGCTGGTACCTCGATGCCATCCAAGCAGCGCAATGCGTGCCTCAGTTGCCTGCTCTGCACCAATGGTGATGCCGTTCTGGAAGTGCTTTCAATTCTGAAGCCACAAGTGCTGTCCATGCTGGCCCCGTGCAGGCGGCATCACGCGGCCCCTGTACCAGCGGTTGGTGCAGGGCGGCCACATGGTGCCACAAGAACAGGGATTCTTCAGGATGAGGGTGAGCAAGAGGGCATGAGCGGCAGGGCTGCACGGAATGGCCAGGACTGTGCAGGCAGGACTGTGCAAAGCTATTCAGGATGGAAATGACAGGAAGGTCAACGGTGGCAGGACTGCACAGGGACAGGGAGGAGGGCTCTACACAGCCATGTTGCAACTTGGAGAGATTCATCTGGAAAGTTTGTGACTTTACGCCAGGTCTGCGTCAGTCCCTTGTGACTTGACGCCGGGTCTGCGGTGTCTGATGGTGAGGTGTCAATTGGTTTGGTGTGTTGCTGCCTGCCTTAGTCGCACCCAGGGCCGGACTACGTGGCCCACCTCCAGGACACGGCCGCCTTCAACCGGCCCGAGCCCAAGGATAGGGGAAGCAACATGAGGGAGGAAAGGTGCGTCTGGACGTGCGTGCCAGATCACTTGCACGGGCCAACCGGGGGTGAGATGTGCGCTGCACATTAACAAGGCAAACAAAATAACAAGAACCAAAAGCCGGAGCTGTGTCACCGTAACCTGATTCAGCAAGCAACAACAATCACGGCGGCCTGCAGCATGCCAACAAAACAAACAGAACAAAACGCAAAACGCAAAACGCAAAACACAAAACACAAAACACAAAACACAAAACACAAAACACAAAACAAAAGTGTTGTGCCTGGTCTAACAAGCAGCAAAACAAACAGAACAAGCAAAACCCCGGCGGCCACTGCTGACGGCTTCAACGTTACAAGTGACTGCTTTGTCATGCCCAGGTACGACTACATCTTTGGCACATGGATCACGGCAGCGGGAGCCATGCGGCGCATCGACCTGGTGTTTGTGCCGCCCGAAACGTGGTGGTTTGGGCTGGTGGGTTGGACAGGCAGCCGCTCGCTGCTGCGCTTCGCCAAGCGACACATCGACATCCTGGTGCGACCTCACGGGGGAAAGATGTACAGGCTGCGAGGTCTGTTAAACCCTTACCCTGAAATGAGTTTGTTGCCTGGCTGTGTGTAGTGCAGGTAATCCCAGCTTAGCCATACGTTGCTGCCAACAAGACGTTGCTGTTTTGCTGGTTTTGGTGATCTTGTCTTGCAGGGCATGCGACTGAACAACCAGGCCCTGTTGCGGCGGCACCCCGTCCCCGGCCACCCCGCGCTCCTGGTGCCGCAGGACGGGCCGCCCCTGGGCCGCAACGGGCGGGGGGAGTGGCCCCCCGACTGGCCCACCGACGAACAGGGCCAGCCACGGCGAGTGGTGGGCAGTGAGGAGAACCGTACGCCCTGGCAGGCCTGCCCTGCTGGCCGCCAGAGGACAGAAACTGCCCTTGAACAGACAGAAAATACTCCTGACTGACGGACGAAAGCAATTGCGGACCACAGGAGGCAAGGCTGATGATCCTCGTGGGAGGTATGAGCAAGCAAGGGAAAACGAAGGCACCAGTGCCGAGTGAGCAAATAAGCAAGCAGGCCGTGTGAAGGACCAGACGGTGGGCCGTGGAAAGCCAGGACGCGCAGTGCTGCCAAGCCAATCAATTGTCAGTTTGGTTGACCGTTCCTGGAACTACCAGGTAGTTGACTGTGCAGTTTCATTGTCTGTATAGGGGAGGGGCCCGTTCCTTATGGCCAGTACCTGAACCAGCAGGATGATGTCCGTTTGCAATAATGTGCTGGACGCACTAGGCAGAAGGTATGAGATGATGAGAAGACCAAGGCAAGGAACTTCTTCTCCAGGTTGCAATAAGCAAAACACACATTACACTGCTCCTTTTCCAAGGCTGCATGGTCTACAGCACTTTCCGCATGCATAACCTGCTATGCTTTGTTTTACCTGAAACTTTTGACTGCGCATGAGGCTCATACACGTGAAGACTCTGAAGCCTCAACATGAGTGGATTGCCCATTGCTCGGTTTCACCCAACCTTCTGGCTTTCAACTGAAAAAACTGATTGCTCGATAAAATCAGAGCTCTTCCAATGGAGTTTCAACCTGCACCTCGTCCAGTGGTGGCTCTTCGTGTCATCACACAATGGTTCCCATCAGTCAGTACAACAGGACACACGAACACTCCCCACAGGAACCCGTCAAATTGTCCCAGAACTGGTAAACGTTTTTTTTCTTAATCAATATGCACCTGCAGTCGTGCTGGTCTGCCCATTCTGTGGAAGCCTCAGGACCAGTGGGGCTCTGGCCGTTGAAAAACCTTTGTGTACCTTTACTATGCCGTCAGTTTGCTGGTTTTCGCACACTGTTACTGGTCAGGTCTAACGCAAGGCCATTCTCAACGTGCAACATGACGTTTGTCTCTTGGCGCGTGCAGTGTTCGCGCATCGCACATGTCGTGGTTGCACTATAACTGCTTGGTTCTGGTGGGCTCAACTCATTCATGGGCAACTCTGATTGCCTTCACTGTCCCAGTACTGGCAGTGCACTACGTGCACGTCCACGTCCCAGTACCGGCCAACATCTTTCTTTTCGCACCCTGGTTGCTGGCGTTACAACGCCGTCAATGGGTGGCCCTCGAACGACACTAATTATGCTTAACTATCACACACAGAGCTTACAGTGGGCAGGGCAGTAGCAGCAACTATCAGTAGCAGGCAAGTCCTTTTTTTGGAACGATCGGTGGCTGTCACGCATCCTTCAGCGTTTTGTAACGTCTCCACTTTCGCCGCAGCTTCTTCAGCAGGTAGAAAATCTGGGCTCTCATTCTCATTAACCGAGAAGAGCCTGAAGCTGACCACGATATAATATCACTGGCAAATACACACCGCGTCAGCTCATCGTTTTCATCAAGTCAACAAGTCAACTGAGTCAACATGCAATCAAGCCTCATCAACCGGCAATCCCGCATCGCAAGCAGTAAACAATCATTGAGTTTTTCAATCATCCACCCAGGCGCAAAGGCACCTATCCGCTCATTCAGTCGCAAGACCGTGATGTCTTCAGCTCAGTTGGGCACCCCCATTCGCTCATGGCATGAGGCGGGCCAGCGGTTCCTGGCCGCTGTACCTTATTTTCTGCCCTTCGCTGACGGCCTGCGCTATGGGCGCTACCTGTTCTCATCGTGAGTTGCAAGTGAATCAGCGAGTGCCGTAGAACCCTAGGGTTAGGCTTGCGAACTACGAACTTCACAAGCAGGTTGGGAGGCACGCATCTATTAGGTTCAACCATGCAGCATTGCGTCAGCTACTCACAGCAGACTCACTCAAGAGGGTATTTTTTACATGGTGCCTTCACACAGAACTATCCTGCATGGCTTCGCAGGTACCCTGCGCTGAAGGATGTGTTCAGGCCGGTGCTGCCACTTGTTTACGACTTTCAAGATGCCTCGTACGGCTCTCTTCTGGCTTTCTTCGCCATCCTCCTGGGCATTGCATGCAACAGCAGGATGACACGCTTTGCACGCATTAACGCCATGCAGGTAGGCCTGGCAAAACAAGCTGCCTCAGGGGACAGGCTGTCAGCTTGCCTGCTCACTTGATGATTCCCGTGTGATTATCCACCTCTTGCTTGCCCGCTCACATTTTCATTCATTTCACCTTTTCATTTTATTTCCTCAAGAGGCTCTTGTGATTGTAGCTTGCTCGAAACTTTGTATATTGGACTGAACCTGCATGCATAAGCCTATGCATCATCGCACATGCCTGCAAGTCTTACGGCCCAATGCATGTGGCCCCAAGGCATGGCTCATCCTGGCACGTCGCTCATGGGTTCATGTCCTGTGCAGCTTGTTTGCAATGTCGTGTCTTGGGCTGCACCCTCTTGATGCATGGCACGTGGCATTGCATGACTCACCTGCACGTGTTCATGTCCACGCTTTGCAGGCGTTAGTGCTCGAGGTCATTGTGGTCGTGCCCAATCTGCTGGGCCAGGTCTTCAACATGTCCTTCGGTGGCGCATTGTACGAGTACACATGCAGCGCTCTGTGGCTGTTCGTGGCCACATGCGTAGTGTGCGCTGTGTTCTCTGCTCTGGTTGGCTCATGGGTCAGGCTCCCATTCGTCACTCAGGTAGCCGAGGAGCAGATCAGCTAAGAACTATTAATAAATTGCTATCAGCTGCCGACCAACCAGCTGTTAATAGCTGCTCATTGCTGAGAAAATTAATGGTAACTGCTGAAGAAATCTTGGTGTTGAACTAAAGTGTTGAATGAACAAACCTTCTGTCAACCCTCCACTTGATGTGTATCACCACGTAGTGTCCAGTAGCGGAGCAACCCTACGTCAGTTTGACAGACAGGAAATGGGAAAGGAGATGTGACCTGATGCAAGTCTGGGCGGAAGCAATCCCACGAAACACAAAGAATCAATTCCATTTCCATGTCTATGAATTGTTGTGAACTTTGGTGCACATTTGTACATGCTTTTTCGTACATTACTGAACATATCGTAACATTTCCCTGCTGGCAACCACGCAGTAACACTTGTAACAAAACGGTTGATTTTAAGAGTTGGGTTAGCTGAGCATTGGACTATTTGCTCTCATGCATGACTTGCAGGTTGTGCCTTCTCCATTTCATTTTTAAACGTACTCTCGTGTTTCAACTCGTGATTCGATTGCTGTGATGAGTGGCACCCACTGTTCTTTCTTTGCTGCCTGTGGAGTGGTGTACTTGGCATGTAACTAACTGTCGAGCCGAGTAAGCAGGCAATGCGTTTGCAAGCAGACAAACTGAATAGATAACTGGCCCTGAGGCTGCAACGCAGGCACAAGCTTGCATCATGCAGCCAGGTTATACAACTGAATGGTAGGCTCCATGGCATCGAGCCAACACTGGACATTGGGAGAACTAAAGTTGCGAGCCTGGACTACCGGCACACTGACTAGGGCTGACATTTGGCAAGAGCACTTTGGCTACGCTTAACTCTATGCTGAGGGATGACGTTCCAAACAATTGTGTAATGGGACAAGCCGACCAGGTGCATGGCCTGCCCACTGAAAATATGGCTTCGCCCAGTACTGGAAAGCACGAGTTTGCTGAGAATGCAATTGGAGCATTGTGCGATGAGCGCTGTACACGTCGCAGTCAAGACTTCTCTTCGCCGCATAGCAGCTGCTCACGAACGGATTTGAACGCATTGGTCGCATCGCTCAAGCTGCGTAAAAGCTGCGAGCGCCGGTACATGACCTCGCCGTACTGCGATGCCCCGGCACCTGCCACCAGCTTTGCTTTGATGAACAGGTGCACGCGGGCACGACGTTCTACTAGGAGGAGCCCCAATGACATCGGCACATATTGCTCTGTGCCACGTACATGCCTTGTAATCGCAGCCCTGATCTGCATCTTGACTTTTTGAATCATGCCAGCATTATCACGTGCCTCGTTCCGAGGGATGCGTGTTGAGCAGCCAATAACCAATGACTTGACGGCAACTACTTTGTTGCTTTTTTGCGCTCTTCTGTTGCTCTTTGACTTGCACCGCATGCCACGGAAAAGTGCAACTGCTTGGCGCCGGGCCACTCCGGACCTTGGTGGAGTAGCTCTTCTTGCTGGAGCTGCCGCGCTCTGGTGGTGGTGGACCCGAAGGTGTGTGCGCCAACAACCAGTGTGTGGTGCATGAAGGTCAATTGCCTTTGCGTTCGATGCCAGGCCATGTAAGCTATGCGGGCAGGTAGGCAGCAGCAGGCAAGGCCTGTAGAGTAAGCAAATGCATGATAAATTCATTGCATAATGGGCATAATTCATTCAACCCGGAGTCCATCATTGTGTGCGACAGCATGCTCATCCAAGCATCTGCGACCCGTGCCTGCCTTTCAAGTAACGTGGTGCTGGCCCAATCAGTACGGCAGTGCACCAGGCTGCCCAGTGCAATGACTTAATCTGAGGTGCCTTGCTGTTTGTTTGGCTGCAGACGTCAGTCCAAGAAGCGGTGAGGCAACACACAAGCACCCAATGTCAGCTGGTGTTTGCACACATGCATGTGAAACGTTATCACCAGTCGGCATGCGAATTGCGCTTGGCAGAAGGTCCTTGTGTCGTCACGCAGGCCAGGCCAGAAGGGCAGGGGCCAACCCCACGTCAGCACTCAGTTTGATGGCAACAAGCAAGCTTGGGTGCAGAAGCGCACTACGTTCACAAATGATAAAGGTGAACAGATATTGCACATGCACACTGCAAATGGCAATGGCACATGAGTTGTCACCAGTAGTTGATTGAACCTCAGCGCACAAGCACCTCTACAGACAGGGACGGAAGTCTATCAGCCGCTGCTGTACTGAAATGGCTATCGGCCAATCTTATCTTTGGATTTGATTACCACTTATCTTTCCTTTTGGGCTGCAGTCAAGTTAAGTCTGCGCAAGGAACGCCTGGTGAACTTGTCAAAGGCTTATGAAGTAGTTGCCTGTGTGCTGTGATGCAGGCAAGATTGTGATGAAGCAAGAGGTGGTCTCCCAAACCCCTGGAAAGCGACCGCCTCAAAGGAAGCGTTGAAGTGTATACCAGCTAGTTGCCTGCCAAGTAACATGGCTGGCTTCCGCTGGCAAGTTAGCTGGATGTCATTATCCTCAGCACATGATGCACCTGTTCGCTGTCGGTGACCGAACAGTCAAGTGTATTTGACCAACACACAGACAACATGCAGTGTGTCATGTCACCCTGTTCCTGTTGAGTCAGCGGTATGAATGCATGGATGGGCCACTACCGGATAGACCTCAGAGGACACCTCCGACCTGTTGCAAGTAGGCGTGTGCTGCTGATCGTTAACCCAGTACTTGATATTTGTGGTGACCAGCGCTCACTCAACCGAGGCTGAGACCGATTGTTGCACGGCTGGGAACCCAGAAGGGACAGGCCACTCGTGCTGCGGCCATATTGTAGGTGACGCAACGCCATCCGCGCTGCCATACACACACCAGCGTATACCCAGAGACCTCTAGACCTCTATATGGACCCAGCACGGGACATATAGAGAGACACACAAGGGCTTGGGATGCCAGACAGCAGCAAGTGTATACCCAAAGATCCAGAGTGTCATGTAATGCTTGGATGCGGCGCAGCAGTTTACCTGGGTTAGAGGTGAACCCTCAGCCATTCGGTGACCTCTAGCAGACAGCTTGCAGCCCTGCACAGAACACACCCGATGTGTTGTGTGCACCTGTCTTGCACTTCTCAATCTCAACACGCATTCCAGGCTGCAATTTGATGTAGCAGACCATGTATCAGGCTCTGAGACTCGTGCTGGTGATTGACCTGTCTTGATTATGCCTGTCATTGACATATGCAGCTCTAGGGATGGCATATCCAGGGTATTGTTGACAGATGTGGTACAGCCATCCTCGTGACATGAAGGATCAGGCGTACATGGAAGGGAACGACTGTAGTTCGTGCTGTTCAGGTAGGGCGCATGTTACATAGGCATACATTGGGGTGCGACACAGATTTGTGCGTGGGGAAGGTGAATTACAGATTTATTGCAGCCGGTTGTGGTGGGGCATGGGCAGTAGCCAGCACCCGGCCTGTGCGTGTGCTGTGGGATTCATCGTCAGGTGCAGACCCTGCCTGGTACATGAATTTGCTTGGCAATCCGTTCGTACCAGTGCACCTTAACCGGAACAACACCACTGGTTCAGTACAAGTCAAAAGAGTTGTCCCAGAACTGGCAACCATCTTTTCTTTTGCTCTACAGTTGCTGTTTACAACCAAGTGTTTGTAACGCACTTTTGCTAGACCAAGTCCTCCGTCTGCTTACAGTGCAAAAGCGTAACCAGCTGTCTTCATACTCCCTTTCACCTTGCCTTGCTGCAGTTAGACGGAAGTACACATACACAGCTCAACGCTTAGCTCAGCAGGGAGAAGGCCACAAGTCACAGATTCGATCAATTCTGCATTAGGGCAGACCAGTTCCCAACCAGATAGATACAATGGCCACTGAATGATTCCGTGTTAGTCACGCACGTCCTCTCTTGGCCCAGAACAACACACTGTGCCTCCATCCGTAGATCTGTTGGCGGACGCAGCACGGCGCATGCTACACAATACCCACGAGCGACATGCTACCGCCGAGCAAAACTGTCTAGGTAAGTGCCCCTGAACGGTCGACCATAGCGGAAAGCAAGAGACACAGGTAGCAAAACCAATTAGTAAACGCACCACACAAGCCACATCAAACTCCTCACCAACCTTTCTCCGTAGTTCACATGATGAATTCTGCCAACTGCATTCATAACCAGCGGGGCACCAACGATGCATGTATACACGCCCCCACCGAGCAAAACATGACCATGAACCAACCAACAATCAAGGAAACCGCTACTGCGAGGCCCTCCACTCTAAAACGTCCTGCTGTTTGTATGCAGCAGCTGAATGCGCAAGTATGCGTGTCGTGCCTCCCATCCTAAACGCACTCGCACCCTTACGCCCTCAATCTCTCACTTATGCAATCCATTGTCAGCATCCATAGGCGTATCATGCCAACACGCCTCGCTCACACTCTCTCTCTCTCTCTCCCACTCTTACTGTAGCAGACCCTCCAGACTGACAAAATGAGTGGCTTGAACTTCAGGGGGAGTTGCGTACATACTGTAGATGGCTGCTGCACCTATGCCAACCCCCTATTGTGTGGCCCACGTGACAAACGCAGCGCATGCGCCCGACACTCCCGCCACCACCCCAACCTTTCGCACCAACGGCACGGTGTCCCTGACTCGCAACAGATCCGGATACCTAGACACATTCACCGCCGACTTATCATCAACGTCAGTGGGCATTGTGGGGATGGCCGGCAGGGGCCAGCGGGGCCCGGCCGCCCCGCCTGCCCCGCCCGCCTCCGCCTGCCCCTCGGCCCAAGACACCCGGTCAACGGTCCAGGCGGGAGCCAAACCCCACGCCAACACAGCACCTGCAAGCACCACACAAAACCATGTCTGACTGGACACCTCCACCATGCCAGGACTGGGCCGCCACGTCATGTCCTGTTGGTTGCTTGATTGGTGCTTCAGCCTTAGGACTGCTCAGCTGAGGCAAGAGAGTAAGGGACGACCATCCGCACAACGTTCAGTGTAACCGTCTTTTAGTGCACGCTACCTTACTGTGGACACTCTGCTGGGCAGTGCAGTCTGACCAACTGTGCAGTCGTCATCACTGACACCACGCAACAAACATTCGACAGTGAGTCGACCCATCAGCCACGAGCTATGGTTTGTGTGCAGAGGGAATCGACACATTAGCTAGCTGTGGCTGTGGTTGACGCTGAACCACCTCTGAATGATCTTCTGCATGCTACTCGGCTTGATGTAGCTGCAGTGAGTTGGTGTTATGCGCCACTCTGCTGGGATGAACTCGCTGATGAACTTTCGTGCTCAGTTCTGCCACTAAACCCTGTGCCCCCTGATAAGTGACAAATTCGTTCCTTGTCACTGCACCTAAGCCACCCTCCCTGCCCCTGTGTGTGTGCACTCACCCACTGCCAGCCCCATGAACAGCCCTGCCCACGTGGAGCTGACCCCCCCTCCGCCCTTTTCCAGGTCATACAAGGTCTGAAGGGCGCCGAAGGCAGCGGTGGCCACACCGGCAGCCGCCTGCGGGCAGCGAGACAGCTAGGGAATGCTGTGGGCACAATATCTGATGTGTTTTTCAGACCTTTGAGCATCTAGCAGACCCCAAACAAGGCAGGCAAGTTGATATCAAGTATGGCAGCCCACAGCCTCAGCACTAGGTAGGTGAGTGGGATTAAACACACCCTGACTAGCAGCAATAGCAGTCCAGGAACACCAAGGTGAGTGACAGTGACACCTTACCTTGAGAGGTGCACTGGTCTTGATGTTGATCTTCACAAGGCCTTCGTAAAACTCCAACTCGGCCTCTTTCTGCTCTTCCTCCGAAATCAGCTTCTTCTCCCCCTTTCCATCTCCCGCACCCTCCCCGCCCTCTGTAGCACTTCCCTGCCGGTCATGCCCCTGTCCCTGTCCCTGCTGCCCCTGCAGTGCCTGGCTAGTGGTGGTGGCAGTAGGGAGGGGTGGTGGGCTGAGGCTCTGCACCGCGCTGAGCGCAGCGGCTGCGCCGGAGGCAGGTGCCTTGCGGGCCTGCTCGACTTTGTCGCCGAACAGTGCGCTCTTGGACTGTGTCACCAGCAGGGCGGCCACCAGACCCCCTATCACGGGCAGTGCGCCCTGTGGACATTCCCACACATGCATGCACACCTCAGGATTGTACACAAACCTTGTAGGCAGAATCACAACAGACAGCACTACACACATGCACAGCATGGATGTACGGCACAAGCAATACGCATGAGGGTCGCGGTCCAGGCCGCACTCAGATGAATCACATGACTGTCCTTGCCATGAAGCGCGTCAAAACACCTACTGCGCGCAACACCTACTTCTGTAGCCCGCAGTAGTCCCTGACAACTGCCCCTGGTGGCTCTGCAAGCAAAGAAGCTGGTATGCAAGCAAACGATCGCACGCCACACCTGACCCTGTCGCCCTCAGTGGTCCCCACCTGTGTGATGGGGAACTCGTCCAGCCCCGCCTCCAGCAGGCCCGTGCAAACCGCTGTGAGCACGCATATGGTGCCAAACGCCCAGTAACTGCGGCAACGACAGGGGTGGGACAGTGCTACAGCTAAGCGAGATTCTACCAGGAACAGAAGCACAGTGATAGGGCTGAGGATTCGGGTGTCAAGTCAGTATTCCTAGCCTTCTGAATTCTGGGCCCCACACAACCTGGGTGTTCTGGTTACAACGATGCAACGTGACTGTCACATGCTTCACACCATCACAGTCTGACGTGTCATGCACCGCATGAACCCCCATGCACACACATACATGTGGAACCGTGTGGGTGCACCGCCCTCTCACCCCAGATACCCCTCCAGCTCTGACGCCATGAGGCCCAGCGCCAGCAGCGCGATGAGCAGGGCCCAGGGGGAGGTGTGCACGAAGGGGCTGGTCACCAGGCGCACCAGCTCGTGGCCCTGCAGGGGGATGACACACAAGTGCAAGCACAAGCCACCGATCGTCACTCATCAATCACAAGTCAGTAACCGATCAACATGTGCAATACATCAAAAAACAATCGCAATGGTGTAAGTTGACAATGGCGTCAAACGCCAAGTGGTGATCCAGGGAAAACGTCCTGCACACAACCAGCCCCGGATGATCATGTCTCCCACCTGCCCGCCCTGCAGAAGCTTGTGGCCTGTAAACCTATTCACTATGAACAAGCAGACAGTCATTCACTGTGTAACACTGTGTCTTGTGAAGCACCTTGCTGTCTGGCATCGCCTGTGTGGCTTCCCCCGCCATCTCATTTGCAGCTCAACACGCCTCCCTCACCTGCAAGGTCTCCATGTGATCATTGACTAGTGTGGCGGTCCAGTCGTCGCCCGCACCCAGGCCCTCCACGGCATCAAGGTACTCGGTGGCTACATACACTACCAGCTGCCTGCGGGCGGAGAGTGTGTGTGTGTGTATGTGTGTGTGTGTGGTTTTACATCGCTTTTGCGCGCTGTAGGATCATACAATCAGATTTCAAAGGTGCATGGCAATCAGACAGGGGTTTCAAGCGCTGTACTGTAGCCGTGGCCAAGCTCTAGTTCACTCGCCTAGGGTGGGTGCTGCATAGCCTTGACCTCCGCCGCATCATTCCTGCTCAGGTTCTTAAACGAACCCTGACCCTAGCCTAACAAATGTGTGCATGCGCATAAGCATGTATGTGTGCGCGTGTGTGCCTGCGTGCATGTGTGTGCATGTGTGTGTACGTGTGCGTGCACGTTGTGCGTGCTTCTACCCAGCTGTCCCA
Organism: Chloromonas sp. AAM2; assembly: GCA_004335635.1. Lineage (NCBI taxonomy): Eukaryota > Viridiplantae > Chlorophyta > Chlorophyceae > Chlamydomonadales > Chlamydomonadaceae > Chloromonas > Chloromonas sp. AAM2. The sequence continues at coordinate 55,595 of QAXH01005319.1, forward strand.
GCTAACTGTACGAGTGGTACTGGTGCTGCAGCTGCATGGCCTGGTGCCGACACGAACATAGACTAGCCCCAGCCAGTACGTACCAGTAGTAGAAGATGAAGCTGATTGCAGGGGGTACCTACAGACACAACGAAAACACAGCGGTGGGCCCCCCCGCACAGAGGAATTTTTACTCTTACAAAACACTTACTGGCCACTGAATGAAGTGCATGGCTCTGGCTTTGACATTCGTGGCTCAAGTATGCACAGGGGTGTTTGGCAGCAGCTCTGCAAATGCATGGCCAAACACCAACAAGGAGAGATTGCCCAAACACCAACTTACCGTAGGCACGGTAACCTCGTCTTGGAGTTGATGGAAACCTGCGTGCTTCAGCCTCTTAAGCTCCGCTTGTGAGATGGCTGGTGCCACGTCTACGGTCTCTTCTGCAGCAGCCCTGTCCTCCTCCTCACTTGTACCCAATAAACTGTCCAGTGATTTCAATGAAAAGCTGCGGTTGTCCGCTGTATCGCACGAGACACTCTGGCGACCGATGCGAACCCATTGCCCATGCCACTGACACAGTCTTAGTGGCGTGGCGTGGCCGGGCGGAGGTGGTGCGTGCCAGCATCTTTGCGCCTTTAGCAATGCCATTGTGTCCCATGTGCAATTGCCGAGCGCTGAGCTTGCAAAGCTTCTCAGGGTTGTCTCGCCACGAAGGCCTAGTAACGGCTTCTGTTCGCGGCTGAAAAGTGACTGAGAAGCACGCGTGTACAGGCGTCTGTCCAGAACTTGCTCACACATCATGTCAGCTCTCAGTCCATTTCAGCCTTGCCTCCATGCCGCGCACGCTCGCAGACATGGGACATGCACTACCCTCTTTACCCATGCGCATGCTCCCATAAACAGCGCATCGGCCAGCCCATGCCCGCTCCCTTCCATCAGCACAGCCACACAACACCATCCAGCGTTCGATCGATCATGGCATCGAGCCACAGGACCACATGCATGGCATCAGCTGGCAGTTGCAGGGGCAGCAGCATCAGCCCAGGGCGAGCTGTCAAGTTTGGATGTGACAGGTCGTGTTGCATGCAGCAGCGCCGAGCTGCGTGCCGCAGCGTACCTGCGCGCAGCAAGCTTCTACAGCTACCCACCTGGCCGAAGTGAATGGGCTGAGCGAGTGAGAGGGCGGGCTGGGACTCATCACTTGCAAAATCACATCGAGTAACACACCGCAAACATTAGTAAACGTAGACGGGTAAATGGAAGTGGACCAGACAACCAGGTGCCTCAGAACCGAGTCAAGAGGCAGTGTTAATATTGTTTACGGTGCACTCTATGTGCAGACTTGGAGGTGTTTCATTTTCATCATTCATCATCATTACATGGCATCAATACATGGTTCAATTCACGGTACTGCAGCTAGACACAGTATTTCTCCAAGAATTACACGCCTGACAATCTAAAGCCAAGAAAGCGGACTGGTAGCATCTGACTGAACACAAACACGAAGATCACAAAGACTGGACGCAAACACAAAGAACACAACTTGGCAGTGTTTGCAACGGTTAAGGCAGACGTGTACTAGGGGAATTCCATATGCAAGCAACAACATCAAGGTATCCGACTGAACACAAACACAAACAACACAAAGACTGAACACAAACACAAATACTGAGGTCACACAGTTTCCGTTTCTGGGTTGGGTGTTGGATGGGTTGGATGACACGATACATGCACAAGTCACCAAGTTGACATGAGGGGAGGGGCTCCAGCCTGCACATTGCCTCGCACTTCACACACATCAACTGACTGCATTAACACATGGTCTGATTGAGTTTGCATCGCTGCCTTTCGTCCGGGCTCACAGTGGCCAAGTCATAATTGAGGGGAAACTCGTCTCAACTCTCCAGGGCCTCGTTTAGGCAAAGCAAGCAAGTGATCACAGAAGCTGTTTGTAGGCAGCTCTAAGCGAGCTGCGGTGTTGATTCAGCGGTGATTTCTTGGCAAGATAAAAATAATGGTAGCTATGATGGGGTTGCCTAGTGCGCGCCCGCAGCCCTCCCGCATGTATTTGTCTTCATGCAGTGCATCTGTGTATGTGTGCATGCAGAGCCACCGGCGCATGAAGGCTGACTTGGAGTGGGAGTCAGTGACCGCGAAGGTCGAGGGCCGGGACGAGACCTACAAGCAGCTCAAGGTCACTGCCTTCATTGCAACGGTGCCGGACGACCCCAGGTGCCCGGCAGCGCAACAGGTCAGGCTCTCAACTGAGAGATCAGATGGATTTGTGGGCGGGTGGGTTGGCGGGAGCAGTCACTGGCAGTTGATCAGGCAGGCCGGAAAAACCTTGCAAATGAATACATCGTGCACATACCCAGTGAGACCGTAGAAAGTCTGTGGAACCTTCGGCTCGCCTACAACCCTAACAATATCAAGAACCCGTACCTGTTTCATCATCTTAATTAAACCGGTCTGTATATGCGAGGCGCCCTGTGGTACTGCAGTGGAAGGCAACTGCCTTACAACAAAGACGTTCCCAGGTGTAGGGGTGTCATGTAGGTGGCTGCTGAGCGCATTGAAATTTGGTGTGCAGCATGAAAAGCCATATGATGATGATGTGATGATGAGCGTAAGCTGCGTAAGCACAGTATGTGATATATAGCGATGATGATGATGATGCTGATGATTGTTCCCAAGGTGTCCTTGCTATTTGATCACCCAGTGCCTTCCAACAAAGATGCCTCCCTCGTTGTTGGCTGACAATGGCCAGGTGTCTAGCGATCTAGACCCCAGCACCAAGCTCCCCTCCGAGGCGCCGGGTCTGCTGCCCTCGCTGGTAGTAGCTACTCTGGACCTCAATCAGGGCAGGGCGCTGCCGGCAGAAGAGCTACAGGTAGGGCGGCAAGTTCGTCAGGAATGTCTCCAGTGAACAATGGTTCACGACCATAAGATATGTATTAGAAGTTGGACCTGCGCATTGAAAGGTGAGGGCTGCACTGGCAGTGTGGTGTCCAGCACATGCAGTAGTTTTCTTTAATGGATGTGGCCACCTGGTGTGTTGATTATTGACGGGTGCACGCTGATTGGTATAGGTGCACTCGATCATACCTGTAGGCCAGGTGTTGCCGGCAAGTAGCAGCTTTTCAGAAGCAGTGCTAGCTGTTATCTACTCCACCTCATGCAGCCAGAGGCCGCCTGTGTCAACTCGTCGAACCTGACACATCTTCTTTCAACTCGTCTTGGCGTTTGTTCACGTCTTGCAGGGCAAATGGCCTCAAGCCAATTCTCCTGCTCCGGATGAGATTGGAGACCCCAACACTCAGCGAGCCTACCTCTCCAATGCGAGTGTTATAAGCACATCAAATGGAACACATTGTTGAGATCACATGTGAATCGCATGATACTGCTGTGCTCATTAAGGTGTTCGATGGCATGCATGCGATGTTCAGTAAAGGGTAAGGCGAGCATGAGCATTCCCAACCAAGTGTGTTGTGATGTCCAAAACAGCGCATGGTGCACTGCAGGTGTGTGTATCTAAGAGTGTGCGGCGGCGTGGTGTGGCCAGGCAGCTGATTCAGCAGGTCGAGGAATACGCCTTGCAGGCGGGCGTGACGCACATGTACGTGCATGTGGTGCCGGACAACGGTCCAGCAGTGCAGCTATACAGGCAGGCAAGTGTGACTGGGTGGGCAGTGTAGTATGCAACAGGTGCTCCGGGGATGTCGAGTTGTGCAGTCATGTGTATTGCGCCACAACGTGTTTGCTACCGACTACAGGTGACAAACAAACAACCTGACCGAACCAGGTTGTGACGTTTGTACTGCCACATCAGCATGTGCTGCAGCAGCTACCGCCGCACACTGGTTACATTCGGCGCGAAGGACAGTGCACGTGCCTTCTTGCAATCATAGCACTCAATAGTCACTGTTCAAAGCGGAGTACGATGAACGAACAGAACTGGAAACGTGGCAGGCAAGGTTTGTGGAGGCGTATGAGGTGTTTGTACAAAGGCAGACCTTCAACGGCCCGCAACAATCAGTATGTGATCAAAACCCTGGAACAGACAATATCAACATCTGCTCTCACCCACCAAGCTTGTTGAGCACCTGTGACGAGTTGTTTGGCCACGCTGGTGTTCCGTTGTGATGTTACTTTATTTAGGCGTAACCTGATGCTGATTTTGACGTTGCCACAGGCGCTGGGCTACCAACAAGAAGCGGAAGAGAGCGAGACATTTGCAAGAGGCGCGGGGCGGCCCCGAAGACTGCTGCTATGCAAACGCTTGAGACATTAAGGTTGTCATTCATTTCATTTTTTTTTATTTGAATGACGTGGTAGGTTGAAATCATTGATTGACTGGACAGGGTAAGAGGCATGCACAGATCCGTGGCATGCTGACCTCGTAAACAGAGCTTGTGTACGTGACGTGACGTGGAAAGGTCACTCACTGGGGTTTTACTGGGGTTGTAACGAACCTCGAGATTTGACTTCACCCGCGTAGTCGCGACTGTCGCTCAGCTTCGTAGCAAGCATCAGCAGGAACAGACGAAGCACAAGGGGTTCATCAGCCACGGACGGCCTTTTGCATCTGAACCCATTGATGCAGCGATCTGCGATGCAGCAGCGTGCGCATTCGATGGATGCTTCCCTCCGTAGAGGCTGCAGCGCACGATACGCCGGGCGGCATCAAGGACGCCGGTTCAAGGGCCGGAGCCCTGGCGTTATCTTGGCGGTGGCCACGACGTTTGCTCCTCCATCCACTGCCGCAACTACGAGCAATGCAGTCAACTTGTTTTACCGAACTGGGTGGTCCACAGCAGTGCTACATGGCAGCCTTTGTGGAGGCCCATGGAAAGACTACCCCCTAGCGCCAGTGCCCTCATCCCCCGTAGGTGCTCTGCCATCACAGTCTCAATTGCACTAGACCTGCCCTCAAAGATATGACCAGAGCAAAAATTTGCTCTGGGTCAAACAGCTCTGTACTCCAACAGCCGCACAGGAGCGGACTGCTGCTTGACCAATCAGTGCATGACTGCTGCCATTCATAACCGAAATGTGCTCACTTCAGCTTTGCCATGCGATGGCCTCACGCACAGGTGCATGCACATCTCTTTGCTCTGCAGGGAAAATGGAAACGCGCCCAGTTTCAATTTCCAACCATCACCTCCAATGGGCAAACACACTTGTTAGAGTTTGTTTTGACCAACAAACAAAACGGCTGGGACAAGCCCTTGGACGGCACCAACTATGCCATCACAGGGCCTGGCCGTTATGTCATTCGTGATGGGACTGTTAATAAAATAATCGGGAAAAGAGTGATGGTCGTTTCTGATCTGGATGGCACCATGGTTGGCGATGATGCAGCTACCAGCAACTTTCGACAGTGGTGGGAGGATACAGCCATTCCAAGGTAAAGGAGACCTCTGCACGTGCTACATGTGATAGGTGTTTGGCATGTGATGCATGCCTGTTGGGCATGTGATAGGCATGCTTACTTGGCATGTGATGTGGTGCGTACATGTGGGGCATGCCTGTTAGGCTCCATTTCTGTGACAATTGGCAGTAACAATTGCAGCTCTCCCAGGGTCTGGACATACATACGATCACCAAAAGGATTGTTTTCAGACCAAAGACTAGCTACTTTCATTGCAATTTTGCAAACGATATGGGCCATGTTGACAACTACACAGTAATTGCCTGGGACACAAAGCCCTGTTGTTGTGAATCAGGCATTCGATCAGGCTCGATGGCTTGATGTATTCCTTAGAGAGGCAGCAGGCTGGTCAAGAACACCGTTTGCTCTTTGATCGGTTGGCTATTCCTTTCAGCTCATTGTTCGGTTCGTTGGGCTGATCTGAACCTGTCTGGAGCAGCACCTTGGTCTACAACACCGTTTGTGCCTGGCTGTGTTTCCCTTCCTCTCATTAGTCGGTTTGTTGGCTTGATCTCCCTTGCAGGGGCAGCACGCTGGTCTACAACACAGGCCGCTCCCTGGAGTCCTACATGGAGCTGCAGCAGTCCAAGGCGCAAATCCTGGCCCGGCCCGATGCGCTCATATCGGCAGTCGGCACCAAGATATACGAGTTCGACGGGCAGCAGTGGGTGGAGGACGGGCTGTGGCTGGACCGGCTGGACGAGGGCTGGCACCTGGAGGATGCCAGGGAGGCGTGCTACCGGGCGCTGGCAGAGGTGCGGCACAGGGGCTAGAAATGGCAAGAATGAGGCAGATGCTGCAAAAGGTGGTGTGTATGATGATCAACTGCAACTGGAATCATGGCCAGTTTTGTTCGATTTGAATGAGCACGTACATCTGATGTTATCGTGGCCAGGCGTAACTTCCTGCTTTACTAGAGTGATGGCAGTCTTGTGGTAGCAGAGATCATGGGATGCGACTCCATTTATGTCTGTGACGAGGCAGTTGTCTGTGGCAAGCAGTCCCTGGTAGTAGCAAGTGCTTGGCGTATGTAATGGCAGAGGTGGGAAAGATGGGGTAGAAACGCCAAGGGTGGGGCGGAGCTGCAAACCAGATTTTTATTGTAGGCATGCGTGATTGGGACGTGCTTGAGCCGGGCCAAGCAGTCCTTGTTTGTAACAAATGCTTGGCAGATGTTGGTTGCAGTTCCAGCGGCAGAAGGCCATGCAGGCACGAACTTGTGTGAATGTCCTGGTGTGGGCATGCCATGTAGGCATATTCAACCATGTTTGACAAATCCTCCTCCTCCTAATACATAGCTCTGCTAGTATAATGAAATTACGTTCACTCACGCAGGTTGGCAAGGATCGCATGCACTTCCGACCTCCAGAAGAACAAAACAGTCACAAGGTATGCAGTGCTATCCTATTACGGAACAAATTTTCCGTGTGTGGTGTAAGAGAAAGCCAGGAGGTGCCAGGAGGTGTTGTTTCCGAGCGGACCGACAGAAGAACACGTCCAGGGACTGTCTCTGGCACTGGCGCCGGCGCCGGCACTGGCACTGGCACTGGCGCTGGAGTGCCCGGGTACGAATGGCAGTGGCCTTGCGCCCGGCCTGCCCAGGGGTCATTCACAAACCTTTGGCAGGTGCCAGTTACCAGTCACTCATGACATGTTGTGTGGCCAGTGCACCTTGGCACAACCGCTGCATGGTGACTGCTCCTGCCGCGCTTGCAGGTCACGTGTGGAGTGGCCATGAGCGTGCTGCAGCCCGTCATTGCGGTGGTCAAGGCCAACCTAGCGGCTAAGGGGGTCAAGTCGAACGTCATCACAAGCGGACATGGCCAGTGGAAGTGAGTGGGGTGCGGGCAGGTGAACCCTGACACTGGGGAGGGCTTGCAAGATTGGGCGTTTGATGAGTGAATTGAGTTGCCAAGCGTTTCAGGTGCTACGTTTGTTGTGCGCGTGTTGTTTGAGAGAGTTGGCCATGAAGCAGGGCAGGTGATTATCCAGGGCAGGCGATCATCCACTTTTTTCATATCGGAAAAGCTTGCCATCTTGCAATGAATCAAGTCGCCAAGCGTTTCAGACATTGAAGGTTGTTTTGTGTGTGTTGCTAAACCAAGTATCGGCAGGGGGAGAAGCGATTGTGCGTTATGGCATGTGACTGGAAACCAGAATGTCTTCCTGTGTATGTGCCAGATGCCAGATGGCTGTGACAGTCGCCAGACAGTCGCCTAAACCTGGACACCAATTAGAACCTGAAGAGTGCATCTGGCCAGCTGGCGACAGAGCTGACCCCGAGACACCAAGGATTCTGCCAGGATCAGCCATGCACTTAGGCTTGTTCAGCCCCACCACGTCCTGGGCCCCGGCGTTGGCCCCACACCATGATCTTGCGTTGTCACAACAGCTTGCTACTGATTATGAACCTGAGACGCCAAGGATCTCGGGCGTGGGTTTGGTTTGTTGAGTAGATGATTGGTCCAAACACACACGGCTGTTTTCTTTGTGCACATGGCAAGGGTCACAGTTCTTGTGTTTACATGTAATCATACCAGTCCTGCTGTTTGCTATCCTCAGGTACCTGGATGTGGTTCCAGTGCGTGGAGGCAAGCTGTCAGCGCTCAACTACGTGCGACAGCGGTACGGGTTTGGGGTCCAAGAAACGGTCGCGTGTGGCGACAGTGGAAACGATATACTCATGCTGCAGGTGGGGACCACAGGGAATTGGGCTTGGCTGAAGCACCCATTGAATTCTGCCCGGTGGGAAACGTTCATGGGAGTGAGGCCGCCAGAGACGGGAGACAGGGTTACCTGAAATTTGCTTGTTAGTGAGCCTGGTTCAGCGCAAAGGACAGCGGTCAGGCATCCTAGGCCAATGGCCTGATGCAACATTCAAGACAGGACCATTGTGCAACCATTGTAAGGGGCCCGGTCAGGTTTTGTATGGTAGGTAGGCAGCTGCAGGTGGTGAGGTGGTCGAGTCTCAGCAACAGCTGCAGGGAGCTGCGGCTTAAAGGCTCAACGAAGCACTGTTGCTTGGCTCGACTGCGCACCTACAGGGTGAGAATCCTGCGATAGTGGTGGGCAACGCGATGGATGAGATCAAGGAGTGGTACCAGTCGCGCTCAGAGACCGAGCCTAAAGGAAACGGACCGGACGGCAAGCGCAGGCTCATCTTGACGCAAAAACACGAGGCTCTAGGCATTTTGGAAGGCCTGGCGCACTGGGGCTTCAAATAGTTTAGCCTTACTAATGCAACAGGACATTTACATCGTCATCAGCCTCACTGCTTTAATGGCTTCCCGAGATTACATCACAGAGCAGAGCAGCACTGAACGCCAGGTCTGTGAGCAAAGACTCGTTATTTGATATTAACGGCGTCATTAGGTCACGTGCTTCACGAACCAGATGAACTTATTGCATGGGACAGCAAACGGTTGTTCGGCGCTTGCGGCTGCCATCGAGCCAGCACAACAAACTGTGCCGGCCAGACGTCAACCCTGCACAACAGGGTGACGTGTGTTGTTTCCCCTGATATCAAGCGCAGTGCTGAAGGTTCTATGCTGGATGCCATGACAGTCGGATCCACACAGTGAAGTTTCCAAGAACAGTGCGGGATGCAATGGCAGGCAGACTTGATTGACTGCAGATCAGTGAAGTATGTGCATCGCGAACCACAAACTGCAGCATGAAACTAGACCACAACGGTGGCAGTTGCGCGTTGCCAGTGAGTATGCAAGTCATGTTTAGTAATTATGCTGAATAGGGCTGCTGAGCGTTCCCAGGAAAGGGGCGTTTGGTGGGTAGGCGCAACTTGTGATCGCGAGCGTTGTGCAGGTCCTTGTTGGATCTTTGCCAAGTGTATCAAAGTGCGCACTGTAACTCTTGCTTGACAACATGATAACGACATTCGGTGATAACAACGACAAAGCCATTGACAGCATTGAGATTGACATGTCGCTGATGCATCGCCAGGAGGTCTGGGGCCGCGGATTGTCTGAAAGCTCCGACAACAGACGATATGGATTGCACGCAGGCAGATCCCAACACTTGGAAAGAAAAGGAGGAAAGAAAGGACGTGTCATGCCCAAGACGTATCCTGTCAGTGGTTATACACAGGCTGCGGATGCCACCAAGCTACCATGCTCTCTGAGTTGAGCTTCGCCTGTCACACGTCCCATACCGTGTCGTCTGACAGCACCCACGTTGTAAAGCGCTGATTTTGTCTTGTGAGCAGTGATTATTATTGTCTCATCACTGTCGTTATGTCCTATCATGTCAGACAAAAGCCGTGGCTGTCATTGCACCTGGCCATCGTCCTGTTTGACGCTCGCCTCATATTGCCTGCAATGAGAAACACAGAAAAATGACGGGCAAGTCTGACATCATGGCTATGCACTGTCTGTGTACGTCATGTCTGCCATCCTTATGACTTCACATGTGAACTTGACACACAACATGCACCTTGCCCCAGGCAGTCCTAAGGTATGCCCTGCATTTCCTCCGCCTGAATCAATCTTCTGTGTGTTATCTGTTGTGCCTTCTTTTGCGTTATCCGCACCTGTAAGCAACTGCGATCTCCCTGTGTACCCAGCCCAGACCCTGACCTGTCAATCAGTTTGTGAACGGTTGTGCGATACTCTCTGCCACATCCGCAAGCTACTGCGATTTGCACAGCTTTCCTGTCCCTTATCTACCAATCAGCCCTGGAGTCAACACGTGCAGTAACGATTTACCGTTTGCATTACTTGTTGTGTCTTCTACCTGCGGTATTCCTCCATATCCGCCAGTAGTTGAGGCACCACAGCTTCAGGCTCAAAGCCTAGCAGCGAGGCGGCCAAAGCAGCGGCCTCGGGGAAGAGCTGGCCCATGAGGTAGAAGGCGCGCCGCCGCTCGTCGATAGTGAACGAACCCTGCAATTGACACGGTGAAAGTGAAGGCAAGGTGAGCAGTGCCAGCACACACAGGACATTGGTGAGATATTGATTTCATTTGAAATGACGTTAGAACGACCCTCCCATAGTGATCGAACTCTGTGACAAGTACTCTGTGTCCTCGGACAAGGAAGGTTGGGGATTAGAACGGAATTGGTGGGGTTGCAAGGTGAGGGGTGCAAGGTGGTGAAGGGGACACAGGATGATTACACATACGTATGTTAAGCAAACTGAGCATAGCGCACATGAACCACCTTTGTTACTTTTGTTTGAACACGAACCGAAAGAAAAGTGAAGCACGCGTTCTGGTGATGTGCAGCAGCAAGCATGGGCATGATGTGTGGTTGGTCATGAGCAACATTCCTACTCAAATGGATTGCGTCACATGCGCGTGCATAATCTGATCACGAGGTGATGCTCAACTGTTTGGGGAAGGGGCAAGCCCTCCTAAAAATAGATTCAGGGGCCGATGTGCACGATTGACACGGGTCGCTCTAGTAAAAGGCGAGGGCGACAGTCGTGAGAACTGTCATTCGTGCAGCCCATGTTTGGCTGCAGAATGCATGAGGCTTTGTATACCATACCCTCCCAGGCGATGAGTGTGGCGCGATGGTGGGTTTGAGGTTTTGTGAGAACTGCCGTTCCGTGCAGGCTGCTCATCTCTGATGGCTCTATACAATATGATGACTGACTGAAGGTTCCCTTTCTCGTCCAAGTGAGCAGCAGTAATACCTTTCTGTTGTCCTTTTCTGCCCGCACTCTATGCCTGCACCCCAGACCACCAGTACCGACAACAGTACTCCAGTGACATGCTGAGAAGCTCGCACCTGTGCTCTTACCGAGGTCGTACAAGTTGTACAGATCTGGTAACCGCTAGTCCATGCGTCAAGCAAGGCGACCAGGAAGGGTAGCTAGGTATTGACGCACAGGGCGAGCAACCACACTCACCATTAAAGACTCCGCAATGAGCGCCACCTCTTTGCTCTTGCCGTTCAGAACAGGCAACTTTTCCAGCAGGCTCGTGAGCCTGATTAGACTCATGACGGCAGTGGTTTCGCCTGTCCTGATCCGAGCCGACCCGTTGTCCTCGGGTATGGAGGAGTCCTCCTTGATACCTGCTAAAGCCTGGGCACACATGCAACGCAGCGACGGAGTAATGTCATCATCATCACACGGCCTTCTGCGGTTTTGCAGCTTGCGATGCTGCAGACCAACAGCGCACATTCCCATAGCAACGCATGCCAGGAAGCACCAAGGGCAGGACATGTCTGCCTGAAGGCACTTTCGAGGCCCTGCTGATCTGATGTTCATGTTTGTCGTTTGCCAATCCAATTTGCCTTTTTGTATCCGGCCTGGTATGGCGCTAGTCTGCCTGGAGGCACTGTCAAGGCCCGACTGACACTATTCTGTTGGTTGTCGTCCCACGCCAACCAACCCAGATCAACAGACGTGTACAACAGCCACACAGGCTCAGCCCAACCGAAACACCTGATCACACGCCCTCCCTTACCTCCAGCAATCGAGCGCGGGCAGCCGCTGCCACCGCTGTGGTGACTGCTGTGACCGCCTTGTCCGTGGGCAAGTCGATGTCGAGGGAAAGCGCGGAGAGGAAGCGAGTGGGAGGCGCGTCGCCTGCATGAGCACCGCACCCATGGTCAGCATTACATGGCCTATTTGCAACAGAGCTAAGTTGTGTTTGATTGTTGGTCTTCAGTCCGGGTAGGCTCTGCGGGAGCAAGCACCTGACCGCTGGTTGTTGAATGTGGACGCTCTGGATCAGTCTTTCAAGTAACAGCAACTGTCTATTCTGTTACCACGGTCACATGTCACCTTACCACTGGCCATCGATTCGGATTTTGTTGGGTTCGCTTGCCAAGCAATGCCGTTTTCCCCCTCCAATGCCCGCTCACCTATGTACATAGTTCCCTCGCTAGGGTCCATGGCCACCCCCACTGCCGCATCCACAGCGGTGCGGAACAACGCGTCCCTCGCCCCCACGGTACGCGGACGGGCCACCGCACAACCCTCCTGCGCACGTGTAACAGCGCGTGTGCAAACACTACATGAGGTCCCGGCTGGGGCCAGAGACGACACGTAGCTGGTGGTGCAGGACGGTCACAGATATAGCTTGTGGCTCCCTGCAGCCCTGCCCTGGCCTGAACAAGCTTCTCCTCTTCTTTTGCACTGGTCTGTGCTTGGGCAGGCAGGTGAAATCACCCCGTCCATATCAAAGCAAACCAGGGTAACAGCCCCCGTATGGGGCCCGTAAAATGTAGGATTCGAAAATCCAGCTTACAGGGGACTCTATGGGGAAGCCGTAAAACGACGGGGCCCGAAGGGCCTCAATTGGGGCGGTTTAAGTCATTTGGGCCAACTTGCCGAAGCTGATACATGGCCATGGCAAACTTTGGGGCGGTTTTAGGTCAGTTGGGCCAACTTGCGGGCAGGTTTACGGGGCGCCCGTGAATTGAGACCCTTGCCCAGACCCACATTCCCGGCAGTCCAGCATTCCACTATGGCACGAAAGAAGCGCACCAAGTCTGGAGTTGAGCAGCGTCTACCCGAGGTCAATGTCATGTTGGGGTTACGGAGATTGCTAATCATGAGAGTAGGGTTGTAGTGAGGGAGGCTGAAAAGCTTTGGGAGACGGATGGCAGTGGTCCAGGGCATGGGACACTGCTGATCCAGCTACGTCCCAGGTCCAAAGCACTGCATGAGGCCGTGGCCAAGTTCCACACCTCAGAGGTGTTGCTAGGGGATCAGGGGGCGGAGGAGGAACAGATAAGAGAGGCATTTGACCTGGGCGAGGCCCCGACTGAGCCGGTTGCGGATGAGCCGGGTGTAGATGAGCAAGCGTTTGAGGAGTTGGAGAGTGACGAGTTGGAGAGTGACGAGTTGGAGAGTGACGAGTTGGAGAGTGACGAGTTGGAGAGTGACGAGGATGAGGATAATGAGGTGGTGGAGTGCGAGGTGGATGGCATGGATGTGGATGCACGCGAGGATGAGGATGATGAGTTGATGAGGATGATGAGTTGATGAGAGAGGCTGCAGAATGGGAGGAACGTAGGCAACGGCCACTTTACAGTCAAACTGACCCCTTAAACCGTTTTTTGTGAAGTTATGCCCCCTGTAACGCCAGAATCCAGTTGTTTTTAACGGGATCCCGTAATCTGAAGGCCTAGACGGTCACCAGTTTACCGGGGCCCAAAAGTGCAGCCCGTAACGTGGAAAATCAGTTTCCCGGGTCCCCCCCAAAACAATATTCCTTCAGTATAACCCTGAAGCAAACATTCCTTGCTTCTTCCAAAAATTACAGATACCAACCCTCAAGCACTAAAGCCCTGCCTACATGCCGCCCTGTCCCCCACCTGGCATATCTCCCTCAGCTTAACGATGTCCCTGAGCGAGAAGTCCTCCCCCCTGTTCCTCCCCGCCTCCATGCGGGTCAACAGGCGCTCAGCGTCCGCCTGACGGGCAGTGCGCATGGAGGGCTCGGGGGGAAAACGGGGACCGGGGTTCCACCTGAAGGCACATGGATACGTGCGAATTTGGGCGGCTTGCTTTGGGCAGTGCATGCAACGGGCAAAGAAATGTAAGAAAGCGGCCCTGGTATTTGGTGTGAAGTTGGTGTTGACAAGCTGTCCGGGTTGACGTAGGCAAGCAACAATCCTGTGCTTTCCATACCCTACTCCAATGCCCTGCCCTGCCCCATGCTTCTGCCATGCCCTGTGACCTTGTGACCTCTGCTCTGCCCACACCTACCCCGCCCTGCCCAATGCCTCTGCTCTACCCATACCAGGCCTGCACTACCTTGCCCCCTTCCCCACATCTGCGCTGCCCACTTCCCCTCCTTGGCGCTGCCCTCTTCCCCTCATCTACCCAGCCCCCTTCACCCCCCTGCTCACCACGCTGGCAGTTCCTGCACTGCGGGTGCCGTCTCCTGCTTCGCCGCACTGGCCGCTGCGGCCGCAATGGAGCTCAGTTTGCCCAGGTCCCCCTCGGACAGGGCGGGGCGCGCCTCGCTGGCGCCGGGGGGCACAGCGCCCTCAGCGGGGACCCACACCTACAGGGGACGAGAGCACACCGACAAGTGTGGGGCAGCCAATGTCACGAGGACAAACTTTGTCTTTGACACATACTAGTGGCATGGCATCTCTAGCTAAGACACCTCTCCCCGCCTGCTATTGTTTGTTGAAGTTGCAAAAACCATGCAATGGCGATGAGGATGATGTGGCAGTGTCCAGTCACTGAGTCTCTGTGTGCTCACTGGTGTCGCATTTACATCAGGGTGGTGAAAGCGTATGCTGCACCTGTCTCACAACCACGCTCCTTGCTGCCTCTCACCTTCTTTCCCCCCAGCGAGCGGTCGTACACCCACTTGCCCTCCCCGCGCCCCCGACGTATTGCCGCAGCACCGGACGCAACACCCTGCAGAACCAGCGCAAAAAGACTTTGCACATGAGCATGAACTGAGGATAGCAATACTGGCACAACCGTGGCCACTTACATGCATGCATGAAACTATATTACCTGTCCATGGATTGACGCACGCTTTGAGAGGACTGCCCAAGCCAGGTTCTGCTCCCACACCCTCATCTGTCCTATGTCTGTTCCATCCCCGTTACCCTTCGTGTTGCGTGACCCTGCGTGCCACTCACTGCATGGCTCAATCCCTACGGTACCCTGTGTGTGTGCGTTACCCTGTTGGGGGGTGGCTGCCCTAACAAGTAAGGGTAAATTTCCAGTCGGACACTGCCCAAGGGCTGAGGAAGGCCTTGGAAACCATGCCACTTGCATAGAACGGATGTCTCAGACATGGCCGCAACGTGGAGTGACCCTGCAATACCCAGGCTGTGCACGTTGCGCCTACTACAAGATGGTGGCTGTGCCAAGGAAGGGTCACAATTGCCCCTGTAATACTGAGTTCCCTGGGCAGACAGCCCCTGACAGCAAGACGGGGGCCCAGGATTACCTGATCGCTCACAGGCAGATGAATTGAACTGTGTCGTGTTGTCATACGGGCAAAACAGTTGCGACAGGAATGTCGTAATGTGGTGTGTGCCAAAGATGTTGTGTGAAGCATGTAAATAAGCTTCCTTGGCAAAGCAATGAAAGACAGTTCAACAGGCCGCACAGTTGCACCAGGCAGCCCTCACACATACCCCCAGGATGGGGGGTTCCAAAGAAACCAGTCCCAACCCCTCATTTGCCCCACTCTTGCCAGCTTGAGCATGTCAAATTATCCCTTACTTCTCCCTTTCCCTCTCCTCTCCTTTTCCCTTACTTCTGCCTTCCCCCCCTCTTCCTTTTCCCTCTTTTCTCGGCCTTACTCGTACGGTGTGTGTGTGTGTGTGTGTGTGTGTGTGTGTGTCTGCTCACCTTGAGAGCTATGAGTGCCATGATGCCCAGTCCGCCCCACACTATAAACGGCGCCGTCTCGCGCCCACCGACCTGCCCAGCAAGTGTACACGTGAAACGTCAGTCGAGACCGAGCGACAGAGCCCATGTACAGGCAGACTGATGCATACATGCATGAGTAACAGTCCAAGGAACTTGGTTGCTGTCAACTCAGACCATGATGCATCTCTATATTCAGGGTTAACGACCAATAAGGTGCAATCTGGGCACACACACGTTCACAAAATCAGAAGACGTGTGGATGCGCTGAGGCTGGCATGTTCCTCACCTTGACTGAAAACGGCAGCTCGGACGTGCCTGCCTCCTTCGCCTGTTGGGCCAAGATTGCCTCTGCTCTCTTCCGTCGTATGGCCTCCTCGGCACGCCGACGGGCGGTTTCAGCCTGCAGACACGTGCCCACGGGTGACTGAGGCCTGAACACTGCATGCGCTTAATTTTCTGGCCACAATACTTGTGCTTTGACTCGATGGATGCATGCAGTGGTGGGGCGTGTGCTATCTGCTGCATGCAACTGTGTGGCTGGCACAGTGACACCCATGATCCGCCTAAAGCGTAGTCAACACACCAGGAAGGGGCTCATGGCAGGGGCTCATGGGGCTGTGCCAGCCATGCAGAGATGCATGCAGCGGCCACTGTCTCTGGAACATGGCAGCCAATACCAGGGGGCATGTGTATGCATGCTGGGGGCTGAGGAGTGGAGTTGTGAGTTCTGTTTGGTAGTGCTCATGGTGCTGATGCATGGGATGCATCAGGTGCGTGGTCACGCACCTCCTCCTGTTCCCGCTGCAGCTGCTCCTGTCTCCGTTTCACTGACATCTTTTGTTCCACCTCCTTTTCCTGATCCTGAACAGGACAGCACCATCAACATCCAAGGCACAAGGTTGGGTGACCCCAGCGTGCATGCATGATGGCAACCCCTCACCCCACTCAACGCCATCAGTCATGTACGATTTCACGTGAGCTCCGATCAAAAAGATTAGCATGTTTGCAGAGCAAGGAAGTGGATTTTGGGTGTTCACTGATTGGCTGCAGACTCACCTCGACCAATTCCTGCGCCCAAGTATCCGAGTAGCGTTCGCCCAGCCTCCTGTAATGCCGACGAGGCTTCCATGCTCTCTCTTCTGCGTGGGCAGGTTTACAGCTGCCCACCAAAGTGCTGCAAATCACGATGGCTCCAAAGGCGGTTGCGCATCGGCCGAGCTCAGTAGGTGAAAGTGTGTAAGATGTGGATGCTAATGATGACGCGTTTGTATCCTTGTTAAGATCGCAGGGCGTAGCCTGGGATGCAAGGCGAATGCATCTGCAGCCTCGCGGGGCCTTTTCTGACCCGGAGAACCCCAGATGGGGCAGGCGCGAATTGGTGGAGAGCAGCATTGCAACGATCAAATGACACACGGTGTTGCAACGCAGCGACTTGACTTCCGCTCTCCCGGTGCCGATCCCATGAGGGGAGTCACGTGCAGGATCAGACCCTTCAAAACCCTTCCAAACTTGGAACACCACGGATAATCCAGACTGCATGCATGCCCAGTGTCAGTTGCCCAACTGAAAGCCAGAAGGGAGAAGCCCTGTCTTAGCTTGCAGGATCTATGCTTATGAACTGAATGATGAATTGAACTGACAGCCCTGTCAAAACCCTATCACCCGCCATGTCAGCTGCCACAAAGCCAGAGGAGGTCTACATCTGCGTGCTATGCCACTACTTTGTGCATCCTCCAACCATCAACCAATCCACCGGAGAAGCGCTAGCCGCTGTGCAGAGCTCGCACCGGATCGCACTCTTCCTGCTAAAGCTTCTAAAGGTATGCATGCTGCTGCCCAGTGCCGGCACACCAGCTCTCTCCTCTTGTCACGATCACCCTGTCAGCTCACACTGAAGACATCCCTACGCACTGCTACCAACTCCAGCTCACGCCATACTTATCAACATTATCCTGCAAGCTCACACTGACAACCATCTCAATCCAGAGGCTGGCATAGCATTGTCAACCTGACCAAGGGCACGCGCTACTCCCGCTGCACCTGCCCACTTTGCAAGCTTCTGCACTCCTTCCATCCTTTAAGTACCAACTGCCCATCCCGCTCCTGACCATGCAGGTGCAGCCGGCTGCTCGATTCCCCAGCCTTACTGAGCTATGCCACATGCTGACTACCCAACTGGGCCAGTCCCTAGGAGGGGAGTTGGTGCATCAGTTGGCCGTTATTCTCACAGGCCTTGCTACACCGGACGATCTCACAAACCTCATGCAGGCTGTGGGGTAAGTGCATGGCGGGCGTGTGCTTGCCAGGTGCATGGGACTCAAAGGCATGTCTGGTTGGTGCACATGGGGCACGTGCGTGCCGGGCGCATGCTCGCCAGGTAGATGCATGGCGGGCAAGCCCATGTCTAGTGCAGGCATGCAACCGTGGCCAAGGCAGCACATGGGCCTGTTGTACAACCTCGTTGTACATAAGCTGATTGCTCCACTGTTCTTTTCTGCTTGTAGGAACCTGATAAATGGTGCTTCCAAGGCCCCTTTGGATCCTGGAGCAAGAATAGGTAAGGCGTGTCTACGTACGCACGCACGCACGCACTTGATAAGCCCCTTCATTCAACTTGTGGCCCAGTCACTGCACACTGTCATGTTCACATGCATCCTGCACCAATGTATGTGGGCCTAGCACACCTGCTCGCCAATAGTGTGCTTGTCAACAGTTTGTTCTCGCATATGCATGAGGTCAGGACTCCGCCTCTGGGCCTCTGGGTATGTATTGGACATGGATAGTCAGAACTGTGGAACTTCAAGTTTTAATGCAAGCCAACTGCTTGCTCAATCACAATGTGGAACGACATGTGTGCACGCACATCCAGGCCTGGCATGCTTGCTTGTCAACCTGACCCATGCCTGCATGCAGTGGGTATCGAGCCCTCAAGCGTCATGGGTGTGTTCATACGCCGTGTGCGTGCCACCTTCCTCCTAGCCCCCTACGCCGCCCAAATCGCCACCTCAGAGGTCCTTCGGCTGGACTTGAACCAGAGCGTGGCCGCAACTGCAGCCGGTGTCGAGCCGGTGATTGAGTCGCTGCATGGCACGCCTGTGCTGCATGGGTCGTGGAGGGACCCCGCAGGGCTGCATGAACACCTCAGCCAACAGATCAGGGTGGTCAGACGAAAGGTAAGGTGCAAGCATCCGGAGACGGCAAAGTTTTTCGTCTCCGTCACATGTCTATCACACATGCGGTTGATGGGGTGGCGGCCAAACTCTTGAGGGTTCCAAGATCGTAACCGAGGAAGAGATGTAACGCCCACATGTTGGTGGGCCCTTTGCTTAGGTTGTTGTAGTCCTGCTGAGTGTGTCTGCCTTCCTTTAGTCTGACACAGGCAATGGCATGGCAATGGCAATGGCAATGGCAACGAGCAGATGTTACACAGTACTCACACCTTAATACTGACTAACGACTAGCCTGTGTGTTGATTGCTTCCTACTCCTCAGGGCCCCTCGGCGGTTGACGACCAGGACCTGTCAGCGCTCCTGGGGCAGCTGCAGGCTACACACAGCGCAGGTGAAAGAAGGGGCGTGTGTGAGGGGTCTGGTCACAACTGCAACTCTATCAATTCAGGAGCAAACCGTGCCAACCAGTTGTAACAAATCGTGAACCAATTGCAACCAACTGCACGCCACTTTGTCAACTGTAACAAACTCGTAAGAAACTGGTAAAGGCGCAGTTGTCTCTTGGCTTGCTCGCACATTATGACGATGTTGATTCCAACAGACTCCGTACAAGGCCCTGCTTGCACAGGCGTGTCCCAGGGCGCCGGTCAGGCGAGTGCAGTGGCCGCGCTGCTGCCCAGGACCCTGCAGCTGCAGCTGGCTGTGGCCGAGTCCCAGAGGGACTACACACGTGCGCTGCATGCACTGCATGCACAAGTGGGTGATTCATGTGCCAGACTGCCATACATGCACTGCATGCGTACATAGACCATGCACAAGTGGGTGATTCATGTGCCAGACTGCCATACATGCACTGCATGCGTACATAGACCATGCACAAGTGGGTGATTCATGTGTCAGACTGCAATACATGCACTGCATGCGTACATAGACCATGCACAAGTGGGTGATTCATGTGTCAGACTGCCATACATGCACTGCATGCGTACATAGACCTGGGTGATTATGTGCAGACTGCCATACATGCACTGCATCCTTACATAGACCATGCACAAGTGGGAGATTCATGTGTCAGACTGCCATACATGAACTCCTTACGGGTGCACGCAGCCTTGGTCCACGGTGCCTTGCCGTACAGAAGGTTCCAAAACGTCTTGTATCTTTCAGGAGGAAAGCAAAAGACGCCAATGAGCGCAGGCCAGGGCTGCCAAGGACAGCAGCGGGAGCGTTGCTTTCTCTGGACCGTTAGGGTTACTGCTACTGTCAACCTTGCACTCCATCTCAGTATGAAAATGACGCACACACAGAGATGCATGTTTGCAAAGGGTTCATGAAACTTGAGTTGTTGCTTGCTGTTGTGACCGCTCAGAACTACACTGTGAGTGCTGAGTGTGTGTTGGCGCATACGCCCGTTTGCTTGTGTGTGCGTGTGGGCTGACCGTCCAGAGATTGGGGCAAGTGAAGATGGAAACAAATCTGGTAAGTTATTGCTCCAATTGCAATGGAAGTGTGTGTTGTGCGTGCGTTGCCCGCAGTCCACTGGTGCCCTGGGCCTGGGCTATGGCGCAGAGGCCGCTGCCTCGGGCGCTGCCGGGGGCACCAAGGCCCGGCACCAGAGCTCGCTGGTCAGCCTGGCAGCGCTGCACACACACTTTGGACACACACAGGTAAGGTTGGTGGATTTACTTGCGGCATTTGAGCAAATGCCAACTGCTTTTTTTACACACCAGCTCTGACTGATTTGGGTCATAAAACCAAAGCTCCATGACCTTCACATGTTACCTTCTCCATATTCCTTCCAAACAAGTGCATAAAATAGTATGGATCAAGCACTGTCTCGTAGGCTTTGGATCCCTTCCTCCCTGCCTCCATCATTGCAGGGCATTCGTAGCTTAGCCCAGCGCCTAACACGCCTGGCATGCTCCTCGTCCCCGCAGGAGGCGCTTGACGCTCTGAGCGAGGCGCTTCGCTCGGCCCAGCAGGCCAACGACCCCTGGTGCCTGCTGCACGCCCTGGCCGCCCTGGCGCACCTGACCGCCACCGCCACGCCCGGCAGCCCGGGGTTTCCCGCGGACGGGGTGGCCAGCCTGACGGACGGGGGGCACGCGCTGCAGGTGCACAAACTCATGGCGAGGTGGGCCAGGGCAGTGGGAAGGTCAAGGATGATAGAATCGACTGGGGCTTTCAACCCCGAGTAGGCAAGAAAACATGGCTGTGGACTGGTTTCGAAACCTGGTCTCGAATAGGCCACTCACCGACCCAGTGC
>QAXH01005321.1:0-12304 GCA_004335635.1 Chloromonas sp. AAM2
CACATGGGCCGGAGCTGCTGCGGTTACGTCGGTTGGTGGTTGATGGCGAGGAGGTGGTTGAGGCAGTTAAGGTGACCGGGGATGCCAACGTGCCCGCTGGAAAGCCTTCATTCCGCGCAAAGGTAAGGGATTGACTTCCGTGTCGATGATGTCTGAGAGGCAGCGGGTGAACTCCACCCTGACAACCCTAACTCAACATGAACGCAAACCGGCTGTGGATGCCCACACACAGCAGTGGACTGAAACTCATCCTCATAATCATGCATCACATTGGAAGTGCAGGCCTGCAGTACGACCATCAGTCATTCGTATTTCAATCTATCTCATCTTATCTTCAATTGCGACTACAGCTTGCTGTACTGTCCACATTCTCACCGACATGGCCTGAATTGTTCAGTAGGGCCTGTCATAGTTCGCAAATCCCGCAACCGCACCGTTTCCTTTCCACTTGCAGATTGGTCGCAAGCACAAGCAGTCCGCCCACCAGGTGTACCCGGATGAGCTGGGCGTTACTGCCCACTTCAAGGGCCAGGGGCACGTGGCAGGCAAGGGCTACAGCCGCCCCAAGTGGGTGGAGGGCGAGCTGCTTGTCTTCAGCAGCAGCAGCGCTCTCACCAACGGGGCGCAGCTAGGTTTTGTGTGGCATGTGCCTGGGGAGAGGAAGTTCCTCATCCTGTTGAATAAGGTAAGGCATAGGTTGGCGGGAGGATGCATGGCTTTCTGAGAGCAAGGGCTGCTTTTGAATCAGCAATACGTTACGATGTGCCTCTGGGCCACAAGTGTACGTGCTGTTATCTGCTGGATGGCCCCGACTCGTTTGATTTTGTTCGCTGGAACCTCCCGGTTTGCAAGTTTGTGCCCAAGCTTTTACGTATTTCAATCCCTTTCCATCACTTTAGGCGTGGCTTGTCTTGTTGTTGTCATCGTGCACGTCTGTGGACCGCACCCCTCACGTGTTCTGCGCCTGTCCCACCACTGGCTCGTACCTGACCTCGCCATTGATTGCAGGTGGATCTCATGGCGTGTGCAGAACGGGGTGCGGCAGCGTGAAGCATGGGACTGAGGCCGGAGTGCGCAGATGCACGAAGGCAAGGTCTTTGATGCGGTTGAGGCACATGGTTGCAATGAGTTGAAGCAGTCAGCAGTGCGCGGCTTGCATGTGGCTCCTCGAACGCTTTCCTGGACGGCATGGTGCAGCTGGCATGGTGCAGCTGGCAACAAGCCATGCCAGAGTTAAGGACTTCGCTCACAGAAGACGCCTGGTATCAGTGTATCCACTCGTTTGGCTGACGCTTTGGGCGTTATGTAGCTGTTTCAAGATCAGTGTAGGCACCATTTGTATAGGGGGTGGGGGGCACCAGTGTACAATTTTTATGTTGTGAAGACGGCTATGCTATGGCACTTTGGCTGGGTAGTGCACCATGCTACAATCAGCAAGCTAGTGCTGTGATGAGAGTTGCAGTCATAGCCTGCAAAGCCACATTAATCGGTTCTGGGCTGACTGTCCTTGGCAGCATGTGTAGCAGCAAACGCATGGCATGGGCGGTGCTCGCTTGACTGGTCCTTGCATCATCCGTTTCCTGAGCTTTTGTGGGGCTTGGCTTTGGCCACCCGCATTGGGTGTGCTGTGCACAGCATTACGCACTCTGATCAACAAGCCAGGGTTGCTGCGAATGCCCTTGAGCCAGAAAATCAGACGTTTTTGGCCTTCACACAGAAGAGCAAGAAACGCCAGCAGGCTGAAACCAACCGCATGCTGTGCAGATCCGAATGCCATGTACGTCCGCCTCATTGGAATGAGACCCGATCGATGTTCAGGTTTTGAATGCCTTCTTTCATCTTGTGCTCAGTAGGATGCGTTTTCAGCAACATTGATCAGGCCAGGTGTATGTTGCTAGGCAATCCTGCATGAGCACGTGCCTTTTGGGTCAGGCAGGGCTGGCAAAAACATCTTTGCCCGGGCTTCGTACCGCTCACAGCAGGCTTGCCACCGGAGTGGGGATGCAGGGAGGCAAAGCGTATGCAGAGGTCTTGAAAGCGACACATGGCCGCAACAAATCAAAACAGTCAGCATTGTGTGGCCTGCATGTGGCTCCTTGCAAAGAGGTAAAAAGGTCAACTAGCCAATCAGTAGAAGGCCAGGTTTTAACTTTGTCCATGCTGCTCCAGGTGTTTTGCTGTTTAAATGAATGAATGAATGGCTACGTTGGAGGCACCGGCTCTGCGCCGTGTGCTTGTGTTTGTTCGGTTGGACCGCACACACAATGCACACAAGAACTGACATGCCAAGGACTGCTTCAGGACTAGGCGTTTATTGCATGGAGTCGCTCGTTCACTGGGGTGCGTTTGTGGTCCCAGCTGTGCTCAGCCCGAATCTTGCCTTTCTGCCAACGTGCAGACTTGTTGTCGCTGTGCTTCTAGAAATGAATGCGCTTTTGAACAGGCTCGCAAATATATGGCACAGAACGGCCTGGATTCGTTCTGCACAATTTCAGCAGTGTAATTGCAGCGTTTCAACTGGCCAATCATGCGACAGGGCCTTGTACAGAATTGCTGGCTACATTTGGATGAACGCAGGAGATGCCGTCTGAGAAGCCAGTGCTAACCAGTAGTAATAAAATGTAACAGGGCAACACTGCTGTCACAACCCAGCTTGAGCTTCACTATCGTGGCAACCCATCCGAATGGCGTAAAAATTATCCGTGTTGCGGATTTGCTAGATGCAATCAGCCTTAAGTGGGTGTCAGCAAAGCCTCAGTAAGTTGGCACACACGAAGGAACCTGGCTGAAAGGCAGGGAAGCAGAGGTCAAGCTTCAGTTTGTTCCCTTGCGTCAGAATAAACTCGAATAACGCCACAAAACAGTTCCATCAGTGAATACAACAGGCCACACGAACAGTCACCACATGAACCTATCAAATTGTCCCAGAACTGGCAAACTTTTTTTTTTGGGGTGAATGGCTGTTTGGCCATGAGCTCCCTCTCATGTGTTAACAAAGTCTCAAACTGGTCGCAAACTGTGATCATCACTCATTCCAGGAGCGCTCTCAACTTTCTGTCGTCATGTGCTGTTTGCCATAGACAGGCAAATCCAAGGGTCGGTTGGGCAGTCGTCCAAGGTTGGCACTAGGGTTTGGCGCTTCAGCACTTGGCGCTGGCGCTGCATGTTGCCGCACCATGTCCACAAATAGCTGGTGCCTGCATGAACGTGCAACACGTATGAGCTCGAACAGCATGGCATGCATGATGGCAGCACGAGTCCTAGCAGGTTTGCTGGGCAACATTTAGAAGTGTTTCCTGCTGGAGTACAACGTTGCGGATTGTTTCACACCGCACAAAGCCTGAGTAGCTCGGCTACCAGGAGCGTTTAACGCGTTTGCTCTTTTCCAACCGCAGAGTCGCACACAACGCCAGAGTGGGCCTGGGCCACGAAGGCTCAAGCATCAGCTCACCATCTGGAGTCTGTGGTTAGTTCCGGGTGGAAGGCTGTGGCCAGCAGCACTCCCGAGCGCACCGCCACTGTCACACCAGCTCGACCCTGGGCAGCCTGTGGGCAGGCAGCAAGGAAGGGGGAGCACAGCATATCATAAAGGATAAAGCATACGAATTACACCATGGAAAACCATGTAATGATGATGATGCCTGCTTGGGGGCTGGAGCATACAGTTGAACCATGACAAGCCATGTGATGATGATCATGATGATGATGATGAGGAATAATGAGCATGCAGTGCACGTGGCAGCACAAACATACCAGAGCCAAGATGAGGCTACAGATACAAGCGGTCCAACTTGTTGCACAGATGGGAGCACACAACCTACTGAGCGTATCATCATCTGTAATGTTTTGAACGTGATGACTCAGCCGCAGAAAACCTGTTTTGATCAAGTAATCAGCCACTTGATGCTTCTACTGGTGACAGAGAGGAGACCCACCTCTTCTTCTGGTGAGAGTGTGTATGTGGCTAACGACTGCACGCCCTGGCCTGACTCGAGCACAGCAGGCGCCCGGATGAAAACCGCACGAAACGTATCATCCCTGTGCATGCAGCAGAGCACGAGGGTTACTCTGATGCAATTGATTGCTGTCAGTTGTGGCCAGCAGTACAGCGTCATGCCAGGCCATGCGATTGCTGCAAAACATGGTTAGCCATGTACGGTGTGCTGACATGAGCAACGTATTAACCACCAACACTGGAACCAAAACATGTCCTGCGTGAAGAAGCAAACTTATCGCGCTTGCAGCATATTGGAAGGTTTGTATGATGTGCAGCTCGTACTGAGCTTGCTGCAGTTCAGCACAAGTGGTGCCGTTCAACAAATGCACCGCACGCCCCGATGCACATGCAGCACATGCAATAGATTTGATTGCTGTCAGCTGCAGTGATACACTAGCCAGGCCATGGTGCCAGGCCATGATGATGGTGATCATGATGGCGATGGTGGCACGTGCCACCTCCCTCTGGCCTCATCGCCTACGCTCACCCTCCAAACGCTTTCAATTCCGCAGGCGCCGGTAGCTGTGTTTCAAAGCTGTTGACCTGCAAGCGGCACGGCGGCATGGCATGCCAGTCATGCGAGTAATGCGGTAATTGTTTGAGCAGCCCAAGCACGTGCTGTGACAGCATGTGTGTGACCCCATGCCAGCAGCCCTGCAGAGATATCTTCAAATGCCCAGGGTCCGAGTAGAGGTCATGCATGCATGAGGGAATGAGAGTAGACGTGGAGATTCTCATGCCACATACCTGCGCCCCGAAGAAGTTGCGAGACACCGTAATGTCCAGGCCACCCAACAAAGCTTGCCCGCCCTCCTTTTGTCCTGCGAGCACCACACACGCATACAATGCGAATCGGTCATTTTCTGCAGATGCTCAGGACCTGGGGTTAGGTAACGACTCATGGAGTTACGTGCCCTTACCTTCTGCACGCTCGGCCAAGAAGATCATACCAGCGCACGTCCCCCAGATTGGCTTGCCCTCCTTGGCAAACGATCGCAGCTCAGGAATGAGTCCCCATCGCTCCGCGACGAGGGCCATGGTGGTGCTTTCGCCGCCAGGAATGACCAGACCAGCGACTGTCGCAAGCTCTTCCTTGGTGCGTATCTCAACCGCCTGCACACCAGGTACCTTCTGTAGCAGCGCCATGTGCTCGCGAAAGGAGCCTTGCAGGGCCAACACGCCCACCCGAACATGAGGTTGCGATGCATCTACCCCTTGCATTGTCACAATCAGATGTTGTCAATTAATGCCAGCAACAGCAGTTGAGGCAGAGCAGATGTGTACCAGAGTCAAACCTGCTGTGGACGAGTACGGCGATCAGCACCCGTTTCTCAAAAGCTTTCCAGTTGTCCAGTAATGGCGAAGCCTTGGTGTTGGCGTGCAATGATGAACAGCGTCAGCATCAACAAGTTTGCAAGGACCTTATAGCCAGCCGCGTGGCAGTGGAGACGCGCGCGGCGTCCTGAAAATGGTGTAACAGGCATGAATGCAGCCCAGGCACCTGGGGCTACCGCTGGCGCTGCGGAAGGCACAGCTGCACATGCGGCAGCAGGGCAGCCCTTGGGTATGGAGGCCAAGGCGGAGCCGGAAGTGCAGGCAGGATTCAACACGATTGTGGGCTCGTTCTGCCAAGGCGTGACCAGGGTGCTGCACAGAGCCGCGAGGTGGCCAGACTACAAGGTAAGCCAGTAGGACCGGGCATGCACCAGGACACTGCCATTATGTCAGCCCAATGCAGTGCACCTCCCCTGATGTCAGTCCATGCAGTGCACCTCCCATTTGATGCAATGCACCTCCCATTTGATGCAGTGCACCTCCCATGATGTCATGCCTCTCTTTTCACTGACCTGTGGCAGCTGACGTGTGGGGCTTCATAGGAACGTTCAGCACTGCGCATGGTTGTTACATCGCAACCTTCACAGCACGTGTCATGTCCATTATGCAGGTGGTGCTGGCGCCGTTGACAGATTACTCCCTCCTTGTTTTTAGCAAGGAAAGCAGCATTCGTCGTGGCGCGGCATGTCTGGTCACATGGAAGTTGTTCGAATGGTTGACCCTTGCAGCCATCTTGGCCAACTGTGTCACTCTTGCAATGGACAGGTGCGTGGCACGCCAAACAGCAGGAACTGTAGCATGCGTCATGGCTTTGAGCACATGGTCGAGGATGGGTGTGCATGGGCTGGCGTGCTGGCTACGCGCATGGTCAGGCATGGGCATGCATGGGCTGGTGCACCGTATACGGGCGCATCATTGGGTATGGACGTGCATGGGCTGGTGCACCGCCTACGGGCGCATTGTCGGGCATGGGTGTGCATGGGCTGGTGTGCTGGCTACGGGCGTATGGTAGGCAACGTAGCTATGATGCATGTGCAGGCAGCACAGTGGCCACAAATCTTCCTGCTCGATCGTCTGTCTGATGGCACTTGCCAACCACTTCACTAACCCCTGCGCGGTGGTGTTGTCACTCTGCAGCAACGCCCCTGGCTTTGATGACAGCGCCGAGGGCTACAACCTGTGGCTGTGCGACCTGGTGTTCCTGGGCTTCTTCACGGTGGAATTCCTGCTCAAAGTGACCACCATGGGGCTGTGCATGGGCTACAACACTTACCTGAGAGACAGTAAGTGCATGCACATACCTTAGGGGTGAACACATCAATGCCTAAGCTGCAGCAAGCGAAGTCAACACATATGCCGCCTGTTGTGATTTGCTCTTATACGAGGGGAGCACTAGCACTTGTATGAGATGCTCACCTGCATTGTATCGGATTACCTAGTTTGATAGGCATAAACAGGCTGCAAAGTGAGCACTTGACGAAAGGCAAGCCAGTGCTCAGTAAGGTTGACACGCTTTTGCAACATCCCCGCTCGTCATGTTTGAACGAAGGAGGAAAACACCTTTGACCAGCTACAAGGAACATTGGTGGTGTGACATGGTTGTACACAAGAGGCTACTTTGGCACAAACAGGGATTGTGCTGTCAGTGTTTGATCTTGCATGCACAGGCCTTGGCAGGGGCTTTGTTTGATATCAAGTATTCAAACAGAATGCCAAGAGCGTCGATATAAGGCTGCCACAGGGAACACTGAGGGATCGAGAGACATGGACTGACTGTGTTTTTATGACTTGTGTCACTGACGGGTCTCTCGGATGTCTCCGGGCATTCCAGGGGAGCCGCTGTTTTACAGACTCCCGGTAAACTGATTTCACAGTTTACCGGATGCAATTCTTGGTCCCGCCTGGCAATGTTTGGGCACAAAACCCAGATCCCAGCACTGCTTCAATACTTGTGTCAGTTACATGTGGGTGTCGTTGCCATTCCTAATGCAGATTGGAACATCCTGGATGCGATTGTCATCTTCACTGGGTACCTCAGCTTCACGACCTTTGGCAAGTGAGTGCGTTGTTACGTGGGCTTTAGTAGTTCGATAGTGTCTCAGCAGGTGCATCAGATGTGTGAGGCAAATAGGCTGTGGGTTTAACAGGCCAAATTGTTCACTGACAGACGATACGTATATCGCCCCAAGTTGTGCATGGGCTGTGTGCACCGTCCGTTAGCTTGTACGCATCGTTTCAAAACAGCAGGCTTTCTTTCATCACTTGCTCTGCCTGTTCCTCCACCCCGCAGCTTGACCGCCATCCGGGGCTTCCGCGCCCTGCGACCCCTGCGCACCGTCACCCAGATCAAGGCGCTGCGGGACCTAGTCAGGACCCTCATGAACTCGCTGCCCATGCTCTTGGACGTTTGCATCCTCACGGCGTTCTACCTGGCCATGTTCGGCGCGACAACGCTGCAGCTATTTCAAGGCGTCTTGCGATTCAGATGCGGGGCGCCGGACTTCTCCGCTGCTGTCACCGACCCATTGACCGGCATCATCACGGTGCGTATCGCGCTTCAAGCGTACAACCTGGGCAGCGCAAGCAGCCACTGCTGCTGATCTGTTTTGTTGCGTGGTTGCCAGCAGCTTCGCCTGCCTGGAGATCTGAGCACGGTCTGCCCAGCCCAACTCACCGCTCCGGTCACACACACGCGCACTGCCCTTTGCCACCTTGCGCCTCGACCGCCTTCCCCTCCTTGACCGCTCGCAGGGCGTCGGCTACATCGTCCCTGCAGAGCAGCAGGAGACAGTGTGCAAGGGGCCCCTCTCCTCGGCCCTTACATGGCGAAACACAACCCTGCTGGACGGCTCTACCTCGGGGGACTCCATATACACGCCTGACGGGATGGACATCCCCTATGCGGGCTGGGCTTGCCCCTGGGAGCCCTCAGAAGAATACCCTATGGTGTGTGGCAGTAACAGCATCTTGCATCGGGCTGAACACCGTGGTTTGTGGTTCTAAGCAGGTTGCTGCAGGTTGTGCAGGTCGTTGCATTTTAGTCGTTTGCCGTATCACAAGTTATTTGATATTGTAATGAATTTCAACACACAGTCCGAGCCCTGCAGTCACTGCTACAATGCGCCCTACTGTGCACCACACAGCCAGGTATCAACTGTGAGTCATGATTACTATCAGCCGGTTGTAGTTATGACTACAACTAGATGCCACTGTATGTTCGGAGCTCCAATCCCCAGTTGTTCTGCACCACAGTGTACCGGCTCAGGGTTACTTGATTCAGGGTGGTCAACCACCCTTCTGTGCCACGCCTAAGCAACACACTCTGGTGATCCCATTCCACTCCTTCAAGCCTAGTGCTTGCATGCCCCCCTGTTTTAGGCTCCTTCTGCACCACGCAAATGGCAACCAAACACTCGGCCACTGATATTTCACCTGACAATTCCATGCCGCCGCGTTTCAGGGTCTGTTCTGCACTGAGTTTGGCAACCCGGGAGCCCTGTACGGGGACCCTTCCAGGGGCTTCCGCTCCTTTGACAACATCCTGTACGCCTGGCTTGCCATCTTCCAGCACATGACGAAAACGGACTGGGTGTTCATCATGTACAACACACAGGTGTGGCCCGGATGCAGTGGATGCACACTAGGTGTACCGCAGTTCGGTTTGTAAGTATCAAAATCCTGAATTGCGTATAATTCTCTCTTTCTTGTCCTGGTACTTACAAGGTCCAGAGCTGACGATACTGTATGATGTGCCTGTCCAGCTATGTGTGAATGTCCACAAGAAGTGCTGACCATCAGCCACTGCACCAGCGTAGATTCTTAGGCTTTTGGCATCAGGCTCGATAACAAGCGCCTGAGGTCTAGAATCTGTTGGCCCAGCTGGCGTTTGTGTCACGCTCCGCACAGGATGCCCTGGACTGGTGGACTTGGCCCCTGCATGTGACCATTGTGAGTGAGGTGGCTGCATGTGTAACACACCGGTGGTGTCGGGCGTACCTGGGTAGGCTTTCAAGTCAAGCTCACATACCGTCGAAGTGGGGGTATGGGCCAGGCACCTCGTGGCCGGGTCGTGCTAACAGCCCAAATTGATAGCCAAGTGTATATCATGGCATGGGCATGTTTTGCTTAGGGACGTGATGTAGACTGTTGGTCTGCAGCAGATAGGCTGTTTGACTGCAGCAAAGACAAAGTTATATGATGGTGAACAGGAGTGGGTAGACCGACACTACCATTTGGTTATTGCTTTGGTTGAAGAGAGCCGTGCAACGACGCGAAACCCAAAACCTGATTCAAATTTTACCCAGGCCTAACCTCTGTGTAAAGGTTTCACCTCCTTCTGGCTTTGTTACTTCGTTGCAGACTATCCTGGGCGGTCTGGTGTTGGTAAACCTGGTGCTGGCAGTGCTGTACCTCCAGTTCAAAGCGGATGACACAAGCTTCAAAGCAGCAGAGTCAGGTGCGACTAACAGATGAGTGCAGGACTTGCTTCAGTGGCGTTACTACTTCCACAACGAAGTTGGCGTACGCAAGCCATGGTTGGCAGTCATGAACAGTCCTGGCTGTCACTGATTCATCTGCACAAGAACGGTAGCTTCTGAACACGACGCAAGAGAAGAGTTTAAATGCTGCCAAGAACGGTAGCTGCCAGAAGCGCTGTGCGCATATGAACCCGTCTATCATATGCAGTACATGCGCAGGGGCGCAGGTTCAACAAGCATTTCACACCTGGACGAGTCGCCCGTACTAACAGCTTTCTGATTGGACTCAAATTCATATGGAGTCAACCCAAATCATTCACTTTGGACAGCAGCTTCAAGTTATGTGGGAACTGATCCCAGTTTACGTGCATGTGTGTGCTTGCAGCACGAGGTGTGCTGGACAGCATCAACTGTTCGGCAGGCGAGGCAGGCACCACTACGGATGCACTTGAATCCTACAGCCCCAAAGGCAGCGGCTACTTGACACGAGCCCCCCAGTCCCCGCCCGCTGCCCCAGACACCCGGGCCCCTGCATCTGCCCTGCGCGCCAAGTCAGATGTGCAACCGAAGCACCGGAGGGTCTCCATTGACGCACAGCCAGCGGTCATTCCACGCAGCTCCAACAGCGCATCTCCTGCCCTGGTTGGTGGTTCTGTAGGAGGGGATTTAGTAGGAGATGAGGCTGGTGGGGCTGTTGCAGAGATTGGAGGGGCGAATGGGGTGCATGGCGGCGGTGGCGGGAGCGGGGTTGGTGCCGGGGGCGTGAAGCAGGCGAGGACGGCGTCCCGGCTGCGGGCCGGCACAGGAACGGTCGGGCTTGTGCCAGAGCAGCTCGTGCTCGGCGGCAATGAACAAGCTGTGATCGGCGAAAGGTTGGTTGGGCAGTTGCAGCCTGCTGCCATGGACGACGAAGGCGGGTGGGAACGCCAGGTCAGCCCAGCTGGACAGGTTGCAGGCCTGGCATCACCCTCAAAGAGCACCAAAGCCGTTGCATTCCAATGCACGCCACCACCACCAAATGTCCCTGACATGCCGGACTCAGCACCGATGCCGTTGGTGATGCAAACACAGCGAAGATACAATGCGGCAGCGGCAGCTAGGCAAGCCAGAGACTTCCCTGGACCTCCTGGTGCAGCCAACATCACGGCTAGAAACGGCCGTGGTTGGCCAGTTGGTGAGGCAGAGGAAGTAGTTGGTGTTGAAGGGGCACACCAAGGCTTGGACGGTGCTGGATACCAGCAGGGCGCTTCGGATAACGGGGCGTTGCCTGTCTCTGCGGCAACCAGTGCCCCTGGGTACACAGAAACGGACGAAGCATGTGATTGGAACGAAGGAGAGGTGAGGGCTGAAGGACCTGAGCCATGGCTGTACCGGTATACAGAGGTTAATCTGAGTTTTGAACTATCAAACTTGGAAGAAGGGCTGGACAAACACACGACTGCGCATACAAATGAACTGCAACTATTAACTACTGGAGAATGCACAGCTTCATGCATGAGCCTGATCTTGTAACGGGTGGATCGGATGGCCATTTTTTCTCAACTGCAGCATACTGATCACGTGCATGCCACCAACCCAAGTCAACCTGCTCTTGTTGTCGATTTGTGCACGAGTAGCTTTGTTGCCAGTAAGACAAGTGCAAGGAAACATCTTGCCTGTCAGTTAGCTCTGCGCAGCTGACTTGTGCAGCTGTAGCTACGCAACATGCTCTGACCACACCGTTGCCGCATGCCTCATCCTCTTTCTCTCTCGCACACAGGCCCCTCCGCAGGGGTGCTGGGCAGGCTACTTGTGCTGGTGCGAGGACATCTCCTGCTCGCTATGGTTCGAGTTCCTGAATGCCGTCATCATCATCTGCAATGCAATCGCACTGGGCCTCAACTGGTGAGCGTCGAAACTTTAGTGCTTGACTGATGATAGTGGCCAAGGAAGGAGGCTGCAGATCACTGCCTCTGTCATCTTGTGGTGCAACGCGCTATCAGCAGACCGAGGGCTGAAGCTGTCAGCGGGTCATGAAAAGTGTGTGTTTGATGGATGGCCTCACGCCGCTAAACCAGACACTCAGGCTGCATGCATGGCACTAGCCTCAACTAATTGCTGATCATAGCATTGTACGATGTCAGCCTCAAGCACACGTTTCCATTCCATATATAAACGTACGAAACTTTTTCTTGCCTTGAGGTGTCGTTGAGCTGCAAGCTTTGTGCTTTTTCCCCTTTGTTGGTTAGGTTCAACATGCCCTCCGCGCTTGACACTACCACTTCCTGGCTCAACTACATCTTCACAGTTTACTTCCTTTTCGAGCTCATCATCAGGCTGTCGGGCCAGGGACCCAACCTCTTCTTTGCAGAGCTGATGAACTGGTGCGCCCTGGCTTGTGCCCAGCAACATGCCACCCGTGCATGTGTGCACATCCTGATCCAGCAACATGCCACCCGTGCATGTGTGCACATCCTGATCCAGCAACATGCCACCCGTGCATGTGTGCACAACC
>QAXH01005321.1:22126-36109 GCA_004335635.1 Chloromonas sp. AAM2
CCACGTGCCCCACTTTTGAACGTGTGCATGTGATCCACGTGCCCCACTTTTGAACGTGTGCATGTGATCCACGTGCCCCACTTTTGAACGTGCAGATGGCCTCTCTTGAGAGTTGGAGTGACGTCATGTACGCGACCATGGACACTCACCTGCCCGGCCAGCAGCCCACACTCAATGCCAACCGCTACATGGCCCTCATATTCATCATGTTCATCCTGGTTGGGGCGCTATTCATCCTGAACCTCGTGATTGGTGTGGCCATCAACAAGGTGGGTGGCTGTCAGCTCGCTCTATAGCAGGTTCAATTCGCACGGCAAAGAGGAAAACATGAGTTTATAGAAAAGTGCAATTTCGGCTGCAGCCGCAAAGGCCCACCTTCTTCACTTTTCCCGTGCTTGCTGCGCTGTAAATGCCATGATGAGGCTTACGGTACTGCAATTTGTGTCAGTTTGTGCATGTGCATGTGTAACCTTACCAGACCGTACCTTACACGTGGCATGTGTTTGTGCATGTGCGTTTGCATGTGCATGTGTGCCTGCAATCACATGTCCGCCCATGTGCATGTGTGCCTGCAATCACATGTCCGCCCATGTGCATGTGCTTGCAGTTCCACCAGATGAAGGCGCAGCACAGTGGCCGCAGCCCGCTGCTCACACCGGAGCAGTACCAGTGGCTAACCATACAGCGGGTCATGGCAGCAGCACACCTGCAAGTAAGCCACAGGCACACAAGCACACATGACGCGTCGCCATTGGGTGACCCATCCGTGCTCTTGTGCCACCGTTGAGCACTCGCCGCAAACTTGAGAAGTCCATGCGATGACAGCAGTACAGGAAGAGCGCTTTTAGGTTGACTCCTACACTTCAGTAACCGCTGCTGACCCTGAACGTGGCTCATGCCACTGGGTCGAAGTGCATTCACAGCTGTGTTGGCAAGCTCTGGACAAACACCCGGCTCTGGACAAACACCCGGAAAGCTCAGGACAAAAACACGCTTGGCGCAATGCTCAGATCATACCAGTCATCCGGTTTACCTTGCGTGTGGTGTGTGCCACTTGACTATGCTATCATGCTAGGACTGGCCTGCCAAAGCAGCTTGCTGTCTGGGCGTTATGCGTCGATTGCCACTCATTCCTCTGGTTTCGCACCACTCCAGATCGCCTACGTTTGTGCTTCCTCGTATAGTGTACGTTTTTGCACGTTTCTGCTGCAGGTGCGTCACATGCCGCCCGAGGACAGCGTCTTCAGAAACTTGGTGTACAGGATTATTGTAAACCCGGTGAGTCATCACAACTCATTACCAACACAAGCGTTTAGATACCCACTAGGTTTGAACTGCTGGTCAAAACGACAAGAATTGCATCACACAAACGGTCAATGTTACTTGATTTGGTTTGGATCAGAGGCTTGCTCAAGGACTCTCAAGTCACGGACTCATTTCAGCCCCCAACAGCTAGTGCTGGAAGATTCTGAAACCTTGTTAATTGCTAATGGCAATTGCATTTTCGCACTCTCAGCCGCCAAGAATGCTTGTACCACCTGTTTTCTCTGCCACCCTTGCCCCAGTCCCAACTGCCAACAACCTCAGACTGTGGCCTTGCTTCCCCTTCTCAGGTGGCAGACGCATTCATTACATTCATCATCGCCTGCAACATCTGCACCTTATTCCTAGTGCACAACAACCAGAGTGAGGCATGGGACTACGCCTTCAGCGCGTCCAACATAGCGTTCACAGGGATTTTCTTCGCGGAGATGCTGCTCAAGTAAGCGTGTGTGTGTGTCTGCCACTGCTTGTTTATTGTTCCTACTGTTGTCTGTTTTCTCCATCCACACACCAAGTCAGTGCCACTTCTTGGATTATAATGCAATGAAGAGTTCACGCCAATGCTGTTTTAACTGAGCGACTGTGCGACAACAGGGGCAGCAGTGCTTGAATGGCTGCTTTGGAAAGTAGTACAGCTGTATCGGGAAGCATTCAAAGTCCTTGCCCCTTTTCAACCTCTGCCCCTGCAACACAACGCAAGCGCAATATAGACAAATGAACATAAGCTGGTTTCTCGCAATATAAAATCAACGACTGAACATGCTTCTTTTTCCGTTGTTTCCTGTTTCTTTACCCAAACATCACGAGGCGGGATTCACATGCATCACATGCGAACATAGGCAAGCCCGCCATGCACATGCACACATGTTTCAACATACTGCGTCCGATTTTCTCGTAGTAAGTCCATTACTTGTTTACCTGTGAAAAAACACGTCGCTGTATGCTGGCCCGCAGGTGGATCGCTGTGGGCTGGAAGGGCTACTTCATGGATGCATGGAATGTATTTGACTGTTGCATCGTGGTGAGTGGAAAAGGGGGCGGCACCTTCTTTTTCGTTGGGGCTTGGTTTGGGGCTTGGGGATTGGTTTTAGCTTGTTTTAAGCGTTTCTGGCTATCAGGTCAGTGGTTTGTTTCTAGGGGTTGGGGTCAGGTCCTATCTGGGTCCTGTCTTACAAACCATCCTGACCATGGGGGTTCAGACTCAATCGTGATCATCTGTGGAGTGGATTGCAGTCCAGGGCCTCAGGGGTGCGCTCCAAGGCTCAAGCCTGACAGTTGTCTTAGCACCATGGCTGCTCAGACTCTTGCACCCGTTGAACAAAGCAAAGGAGCCTGTGTTGCTGCTAAGACCGGCACAGAGCCTCAATCGTATTCCACTCTAACCCATCAATTGGGGTTTTGGGCTTATTGCACATTGCTTGCTGCACCAGATATTGCAACAACCTGTACTTAGCAACCATCACACAAACAGACGCACAACCTTGTTTTACAAACAAACTAATTGACAGACGCAAAATCGTAAACCTGTCTGTGTTGTTGTGTGCGGGGGGGCGTTGCTCGTGTCCAGTGGCTGTCCATTGCTGGTGTGGCGCGCCATTGCTGTGGTGTGCTCATTGCGTGTTGCAACACCTCAGCACGACATGTCAAAAAAAGGGTCAACACGCTTCTGTGGAAGATAATAACAAATCAATTGTAAAATTGCATGAACCTGCTCGTGGCGTGTGTTTTATGAGTGCAGTGGCTGTCCGTTGCCGGCGTGCTGCTGGACTGGCTCACGCCCAGCTCAGTCACCTTCCTGCCGCTGCTGAGGATATTCCGCATCATTCGCATACTGCGCATCGTGCCGCGCGCCAGGAGCCTCAGGCTGCTGCTCCGAACACTGCTATGGTAAGGACACCTCATCAATCTTACACTTTCTGGCTCATACCTTCCGCTTACACTAGGAGCCGCAGGCTGCTACTGGGAACACTGCTGTGGTGGGACGGGTGTTGGAGTTTGGGAGAAGCAGGTTTCAGCATTTTGGTAAGGGGCCGTGTGTCAGGTTCTATAGCAGTGTGGGGAGCATATAAGCAGGTCTTACCTGCATGAAAAGCAGCGCCCACAGGTGCTTTGTACGTCCCGGAGCAGCTGGCACAGGTGCTGCTGGGATAGCATAATGCGATGCTGAATGAGCAGCCAATAGCCCTGTGCTTCCCTCCACGGCTCCTGTGCTGCCTGTCCTTCCCGGGTTCCAAACCTCCCACAACTCAATGGCTGGTATTAGGGAAACTAGTCTGGAGACTGTGCAACACGTGTGTAGTCAGCCTGGGCACGACCATGTCACGGCGTTGTGCTGGCTGTGCTGCCAGCAACAAATGACACGCAGTGCAATTCAATCACAATATCAATTCACAATATTGATTGATTTATTCATCTGTTCCTTTTTATCTGTTTCACAATATTATCACGGCTTTGTGCTGGCTGTGCTGCAGGTCTCTTCCCGCAGTGGGCAACGTCGCCTGTGTGCTGTTCCTGTTCATGTACGTGTACGCCATAGTGGGCATGAACCTGTTCGGGAACATCAAGCAGACGGACGACGGCATCACAAGGCAGGCCAACTTCGCCACGTTCGCCGCTGCCATGCTGGCGGAGTTCAGGTAAGGCAAAACTGTAATGATCTCACCTGATGTGAACCTTCTGATCGCCATGCGAGTCTCTTAGTTGAGCACAACCCTCTCACCCCCACACAGCCGTCACTGAGTGCAACGCTTCTCTTGTACACACCATATGCCTTCTGAGCACCCCAGTCGAGTACGTCCTTGTTCAGTCCTTCAGAGCATGCCGGGCAGTGGTTGATTGTACGTGCCTAGCTTGATTGCAGCTCAAGGTAGTGACCTATTCCAACATACAATGTCATGTTGAGCTTGTGGCACAGGACTGTAAGAGGTTGCTCTGAAGCTACTGTTAAAGGCTTGTTCTGAGTTTGTTGCATGACCGCACGTCCAGCTCTGTACTGCCGTGCGTTGTCTTGCAGGATGATAACAGGAGAGAACTGGTGAGTGGCAAGGGAGTCAATAGCGGAGAGATAGGCACATCGCCAGGCAATGTGGTGCTGCTGGAGCACATGGCCAACGTGCTCAGGCACCCTACAAGCAGTCACTAGCGTTGGTTTCATTTGCAACACTGCCTTGTCCCAAACTGAACCGCCCACTCGAAACCGTTAAGTGTCCTGATTTCGAGATCACAATAAGAATGTTGACTCTTTGACTGGCTTCAAGGAAGACTCAGATTTACATTTACATACACGCAGCATCTGTTGCCCTTAACTGGTAAGCTAACCTAGTTCAAGTTCTCACATGTCCGTGAGGACTGTTTGAACCTACGGTGGGATTGCCACAGCCTATCCATGGCCAGGGTGGGGATAGTTTTGCCAGAGGTGCGTGCCTTAATCGTGCGTTAATCGTGCGTTGCCTTGTTCCTGTCCTCTCAGGAACGATTTAATGGAGAGTGCCATGACCATAGAGAGCTGCGTATACGTTAGGAGGGACGGCTGGGCTCTGCTGCCTGACGGCTCCAATGTGACCTACACAGAGGGAAGCTACCTGGACCCCCGGGACGATGCACAACTGATTGAAACGGCTTCCAGTTATGATCTGGTGAGTCACGTGGGCTCAGAGTCTGTTAAGTTGTCTGAGTCAGCTAACGATTTTGAAGGATGATAAGGAAGCGGCAATCCAGCTCATGCTACAGACGCGGTTTTGGCACAGGTTTTGTACAGTTTTGAACCTCTACGCTGTCTGTTTTTAATGCTGGGCCAAAGACAAGTTTTAGCACATGCTGGTAATTTTTTTTCCCTGTGTTTTGTGGTGTTTTCTGCAGGACGATCAGTGCAGTCCGGGTGCCTGGCTTGCCATCATCTACTTCACCACCTTCATGACCTTCTGCTCGTACCTCCTGACCCAGCTGGTCATCGGCATCCTGTTGGACAACATAGAGGAGTCGAGGGACATGGGAGCGCTGCCTGTGGGCCAGGTGGGTGCAGCACGTGCGCCATGTGTGCCAGTACGTTTCCGCCATGTGACAGCAGTGATGTATGTGTTGAGTCAAGGGATATGGCAGTTCTGACTGTGGTCTAGGTGAGGACAGCACGTGTGCGTGTGCGCACCCTGCGTGTCTGTTGCAATACCCGTTTCTGTCATGGGACAGCAGTAATGCATGTGTATTATATGGGGACGTACGGGTACCGCCTGTAGGCTAGGTGAGCACAGCATGCACGCCATGTGGTAGCCAGGCAAATGTATGATACAAATGTGTGGCGTGGGGACCCGAGAGCACTGCCTGCGGGTCGTGTGATATCATGTTGGAGGCAGGCTAAGAGAGATTCAAACCCGGCCGTGCGGACCACGGCTTGCAGGCCAGCGATGACAACTACCTTGACGCTTCCAGGGTCAGGCAGCATGAGGAACGGCTCTCGACTCTACGTCAGAGTATGGCAGACCTGCAATGCCGTGTGATGGCACCATGAACTGACAATTCAAAGCCCTCCGGTGGAGTTGTTGAAAAACCCTGTTCTGCCCCCTTTGCTTCAGGATCACATCGCCGCCTTCCAGTCGAGTTGGGAGGATCTGGACCCGCACGGCACCTCCTATGTGCGCATATCCGACCTCACCACCCTGCTCATCAACGTGCCGCCCCCTTTGGGGGTCAGGGGCATGGACAGGCCACATGTGCGGGTGCAGGAGATCGTCATGAGCTGCGACATTCCGTGCAGGTGGGGGGCATGTGGGGTTGGGGAGTGTATCAGTGAGGGTTGTGAGGTTTACGCCGGGGTTTGCCATGCAGGGGTGTGTTGCCTGAAGTCCCTCAGTCGGTTTGAGCAAGGAGAAAGAATCCAAGCTTATCCTCAGGAATCTGCACCCTTGCACGTACTGGCCTGGTCTTTGATTCACTTGTGCTTCTAGTGTCAAAGAAGACCGGAGTGAAAGATGCCTCGACTGGCAACAGAGAGTTCACGGTGAGGGCTTTCCTAAGAAAAGTAGGGAGGTTCCCTAAGATCAGACAATGGCAAGTCACCATGTACCTAACAGCCCTGTATTCTCCATAGCTGACCTGGCTGTCCATGTGCACCCTATGCATGTGCTCCCCCAGGGACAACAAGGCCCAATACCTGGAGACTCTGCATGCGCTGGCGGGGCGTGTGGCCCATGCGGACATGCCCATGGAGGAGGAGTTCGAAGTCATTTCAGCGCTGGCCAAGGGCCTGCCGAAGGTGAGAGTAACTAGCCACATGCGGGCAGTCGGTGTCTGGCCATCTAGGTTGAGCTCAGTTTTAGCTCATCCATGCAGCAGTAAAGCCTAGTGTTGCCGCACACATGGTTCGTGTGTTGTGGCCAGACATTGGCTGATGCATTGCAAGGTTTTGGAGTATTGTCCCAAACCTTGTCGCTTGGATAGCCTGATATTCCTCATCTGGCTCAGCTTCAAAATATTAATTAACTGGCGCATCCGCAGCGCTGTCGTTCCGTCATGTCGACGTTTCCAGGCAACGTTACACCGACCCTGGGATTCAAACACCAGCAGATGTTTGAGAGGACAGGGCAAGCTCATTGCACAAGCCCTGTACTGGCTGGCCTGATGGGGGCAACACAAGAGTGAAAATACGGCGTATGCATGAACTTTGCCCCAAGCTACTCATTCTACACTCCACTCTCACTCACGTCAACACTCACTTGACCCCTGTCCCTCCCGTTGTCACAGGCGCTAGGCAAGGCCAAGTACTCCGCTGCCCATGTGTACGCGGCCCTGGCCGTGCGGTCGGCGGTGCGGGGCTTCATGCAGCGCAGGCGCATGTTCCCCATGTGGAGCATGGACCAGGGTGAGCGTCGTAGTGTTTTGGTCGCTTTGTTTTGCATTGTTCTTTCATACTTCTAGGTCTGCTGAACGCGACATGGCCATGCGAGAAATCGGCCTCGAAAACACATGCACAGTCAACCAACGTACTGCGCATGCAGGCGTCTGGTGGTTGTACAGCCTGTTCCATTAGTGCGATTTTGTGTGACATCTTTGGGGTGCACTGGCACTGCCTGTGTGATCTCTAACAATCTCCCTTAATGCCGAGGAATACACGTCTGTCGTGTTGTCATGGGCGTTTGCAGAGGCCGCCGACACAGCGGCAAAGGAGGCTCTGCTGGACGCAGACGGTCAGAGTACCGAGGGCGGACTGTCTACGAACACGTCCATGCATCAATCAATGGCATCCCGGATGATGCAGCAATCCCTGGTCGCGCGCAGCGGCAAGTTGAGAGCTAGCGGTCTCATGATGGATGCGCACAACAGTGGCCACACAAGTATGAGCGCGTCGTTGACGCCTGACGAGGTAGCCCGTATCGCTGCATTACGCGCGCAGCTTCAAATAGGCGGTCAGTCACAGCACCGTCACAGCCACAAGCTAGGGCTGTCTTCAACTATGGGCAAATCACAAAGGCATCGGTCCGAGTCTGTGCGTGGCCCTGAGCCACCATCGCCCATCATGCAACCGACCAAGCGTGAACGCTCCTCAGTTGAAGGACAGCTGACGCCACGTAGCCACCAACGTTTGGAAGGAGTTCATGCATCATCACACGTTCGTGATCCGCGGCTGCGGCACGAGTCAGATGTCGACCGGCCCCACCTACTTCCTCACGCAAGTACGGGCTTGAAGGGGATGTTAGCAGAGGCGGGTGCTAAGGCAGCCTTGGCTACGGAATACCGGGAGGCCAAAGCGGCTGGTGACCAGGAACGCATGTCAAAAGCCAGAGATTCGTACATTGCCAACTTTGGACCTGTCTCAGCTGGGCTGGAAACTTCAATGGGCGTTAGCAGCAAGGGGGCTGGTGGGATTAGCGGAATTCGTACACGCCTGTCAAGCCAAGCAGTCCGGCATCACGACCAACTTGAGCATCAGGAACGGCTGTCGGAAGGTCAACTAGTGGTACATCACCAGCCTCATGTTGCGACGGACTCTCAGAAAACGAAGCCAGGACAAGTATATCCGCAGGGCGAAATCAGGACATCGGAGCCCGGGTCGGTACGCTCCTGGCCCGCACTGGGGGACAGCGATGGCAGCCAGCAGGGTAACAGCCCACATGGTTCAGACGTGCTGAGGCTGTCGGTTTTTGTCGCCAGCCAGACTGCGGAGCGCCCCAGCCAGCGCGCGCTGCTCCCTGCCTTGCCACAGCTGAACAGCGCAGGTTCAGCTGGTACCTCAGCAGTCAGGGAGCGGGGTAGCGGGACTGCAGGGGGGTTGGCACGATTGCGAGGCACCCCCGGTGGAGACATGCGTGCCAGTCCTGCCAAAGCGACTGCAGGCATAAGGGCGCTTTCTGTGCTGGGGCGCACTAGCATGGCTACCAACATAGGGGAACGACCAGATGCCCCCAGCTCCGGGCAGCAACAAGCAGTGCAGACAGGGGCTGCAGATAGCATGCGGCTTGGAGTGGTGCAGACGGCAGCAGGAAATACAGCTGCTCATGCACAACACCAAACGCATGCATTGCCTGGGAGGTTGCATTCAGACGAGCAGCTGTTGCCATAGCCACTTATGACGCTCAAGAAGTCCAAGTGAACAGACATTGACATAGAAGTTGCAGGTGTCTTGCAAGATAGGTTGGCACTGACAGCTAGGCCGGTCCACATACAACATACTTTAGGATGGCATGCAGCCGCCACCATTAATCACTGCTTAAGGTAGCATTCTGGACGTTGCCTTGATGTTTTCACACAACTATAACTTGATTGTGTTGTAGCTATGGAACACTAGGCCAGTCTGCTTCAGGCGGTGACAACGGCTGGCACACTCGGAACTCCTAGCGCAGTATGACTACTAGAGAGAATGCTACCTGCTGTCTTCCCTGAGTGGAACTGCTGAGAGTAGATGTGGCGGTGACATCTAGAAGGCAGGGCCACAGAAGTATGTAGGGAGGCTCTACCTCTGGCTGAAGAGTCATTCTTTCTAGACCCTTTCTAGATGTGAGAGAAACCAAGGAAGAGTGAGAATGCATGTAGCAATTGAACGCTGACCAGTGGTGGTCTGGTTTTCTACGTCCTCATGACAGCTCAAGGTGAGGGTTTACTTGGGAAATTCGGATAGGCATTGTGCTTTTTTCCCCCTTATTTTTCTGTCAAGTTCTCTCCTATTCAAGCGCAGTGCTGTGGGGCCAGCGTCCACCGGCCAATGGCTGTTGACAGTATTAATTCGTTACCTATCTACTGAACGTGCGCACAGTACCACATGTAAAGTGAATGTGGGACCGCGTTGGGTTTGGACAGGACAATGTTCAGACCTTCAGCAAGAAAGGTAAAACTTTCTGTGCCGAATTCAGTCACACGGAGAAGACCTAGCGGCAGATCTCCTGAATTGAAGTGCTCTTTCTCGCATTCCGAGGTCTGCATCATCCATCAGAGCAAGCAGTCTCATGTGTCGTCACGATCTCACAGTTGTAACGTCGTGCATACGTAGGTGTAGGTATCAAGATAGAACACCTCACGTTCACATCCAGATGTCCTGGGACTCGCAGGCAGGGGTCTTGCCACGTCAAACCCATTTTTCGAAGCAGTACCTCCGGAGGCTGTCAACAGCCGTCACAGCACTGAAGGCAGCCATGACTCTGGGGCTTGACAACCATTCAGCGCCTATTTGAACCCAGGACCTGCTCCTCAGGAGTGTTTGCTACAGCAGTTAACACCTCTCAAGCAGTATTTACATTTACACCCGCTGGTACCCCACATTCATGCCACCCCACAAGATAAGCTCACAGTCCTGCACCCAGAAATCAAGCACAAGTACCCGGATGTGGCGATGAAGCGGTCTAGGCGAAGCTGAGCAACAGCTTCTGCTATTTGATTGCGGTAGTATTTCCTTCGGCTGAGGAGGCAGCACGGAATGCGCTGGAACGCATAGTCAGGCCAACGGATTTGGTAAAGGCCAAGCCTGCGGTGGGTAGCTACAGAGTCTACAAGCGCTTAGATTGCAGCTTTAGAC
The DNA here is from genome assembly GCA_004335635.1 of Chloromonas sp. AAM2. Classification (NCBI taxonomy): domain Eukaryota; kingdom Viridiplantae; phylum Chlorophyta; class Chlorophyceae; order Chlamydomonadales; family Chlamydomonadaceae; genus Chloromonas; species Chloromonas sp. AAM2. The sequence continues at coordinate 32,448 of QAXH01005321.1, forward strand.
AGGGTGCCACGTGCCACGGTATACATGTGTCATGGCAGCATTCTCGGTTCTGCGGACGGATATGGTGAGCATGGCACCAGGGCGGCACCACACTGTGTGCGGTATGCATGATCGGGATTGCTTGTACAAGTCCAGTACAGCAAACAGACCTAACAGTGAGCCAGGCGAAGCTGAGCTGACTGCTGCACACAGCGGCTGTGCTGGGTCGGTGCATGCGGTGAGGTGACAGCGCAGTGCTGACTCTACCAAAGTACAGCTGTACCATGCACGATATGGGATACTGACAGGGCAGCAGACGAAGTGGCAAGCGCGTCACAGGTCCTAAGGTGTGCTAACATCGTGAGACCTCATTGCAAACATCGGTTGCGCACACAGGTTGGACCCAGAATCATGCGCAGAAAATACTGCCGCATATGGGAACAGGTGTTGCTAAGCTTGGACAGGTTCTGCGGCACCATCCGGATACTTGCGCTTGATTCCTTCGTGCACGATTGTGAGCTTAACTTCGGAAACGACGACCGTAGACAAGCAATAACTGCTGCACGTGCCCTCAGTCGTACAAAACGCATCTAACAAAAGTGCGCAGCGAACGCGATGCCTGTACCGCGTAGGCTTGTATTCTCTGACTGGATTTTCTGACTACTAGCTGGCTGACCGGTTGAATGATGCGTTCAGTCTCTGCATTCCAAAACGTACGGTGGCCATTACGTCAGAAATGAGGCAAGAAGCTGGCATGCCATGGTAAAGCACGGCAGGAGAGCTGCACGGGCTGAGGATGAACAGGATGTGCGGCCGACCATGGGCCCAACAGACCAGGTCAGCTCCCTGAACGCATAGATCATGCACATGCAGGCGCCATCTGAACATCACATGAGCCCGCAAAGCAAAAGTGTGCCCGTGATGGCCCATCCCAGGCATGCAGGCTGTCTGTCTGAACTCAACTGTGCACTCAGTGCCTAGGGTAGCGATGCCTGCGTTTGCATGTCGAGGCCAGCTGGACAGCGTGTCATGTCACGGCACGTTTTGCATGTGTACTCACAAGCGCAATGGGCGTGTCATGACGCCAAAGTATTAGAACAACAAGGACGCGTGACTCAGTGCCAAGGCACACAGACAAGCCAGTCTTCCTACAGCCTGAGTGCTCTCATTGACAGCTAGTTATTCAAAATAAAACATTCCCGTCAACATTCACGTCCTAATCCCTGCACTCTTTGACAGCCACTTACCACAGTTAAACATTCACACCCCAACCCATCATACCTAGAGAGACAACATCGGAAGCCGCAGGCGCACCGAGCGCAGATGCTTGCAAGCCAGTTATGCAAGTGATGAGGATGCATACCGTCCTAACCAGCCCTAAGCAAGGCACTAACGAAAAGGCAGCGTCCAGCACAGGGAAGAACAGAACATAGGAGTCAGGACCAATGCCCTACAGCCATTGATCTAACATTTGATTGATATAACGATTTGAGTGAACAAAACCCCATCTGGTTTCACTGATACGCTGCTAGCTTGTCCAAAGCCAAGTTCGCCACGCAGTCAGCTGTCACTGCGTATGACCCTTCCTCTTAGAGCCCTCCATAGACCTGCATCGTTCAATATAGAGATCACAGCAGAGGCGCCTGCATGCACCAAGCACAAACGCTAGCAAGCCAAGCAAGAGACGAGGCCGGATACCATCCTAACCAACCCTGAGCAACAGGCAGGAACGCTGATGCACGTGTTCAGCTTCTGCAGGCAGTAAAGCCTCAGCTAGGGTTGACAGAACAAAGCGGCAAACGCATGTCGTGTGCTGCTGCAGGTGTTCCGCATGCAGCTCAAACCCAATGTGGGTGCGGACTTCAAACCCATCCTGCAGGTCCGACTTCATTTGCATACGACGCGTGCACAGACTTGGGTGTACAGATTGGGGCTTCGTACAGGCAATGTGATCAGACAGCAATTGTCCACAGACGCATGCACAGGCTTGGGTGCATAGGCTTGGGTGCTAGAACTTCATCATCATGAATTCAGGCCTTGGGGCAAAGCCAGGGTGAGAATACAAGAACTCTGTATTCATATATAAGTTGAGCAGCATGCAAAGGTTCAACCTTGTTGGCGACTATTGATTGCTGTGTGGTGCTGGGTACCCTACCTGGCATATGTAAGCTTCTCAGCCACCCTGCGAAAGCCTTTAGTGGTAGTGCCCACCTTTGCAGCAGATCCACCTGGGGGTTCTGGGTTGTTTTTTGAAAAGCAAGCAGCCACAAGTTGTCTGCATGTGTGTTGGCCTGCTCTGCAGACCGTCAACCGTGAGTACGCCACTCGCTATCTGGAGCAGCTGGGCGTGTCTCCGGCCAAGTTCACACTTGACCTCGTGCAGAGGAACGTGCCCCTGGCAGAGAAGAACATAGCCACCACCCTGAGGGTGAGTGGCACACATACACTTGCTTGCCTGATTCAGAACTGTTGTCATACTTGTTATGCACACCTTCACTTTTGCTGCAGTTACATGTGACCTTCAAGGAGGTTTAGTGTGTCATGGTGCTATCGGGTGGTCAGGTCTATTTCATGGGAAGGGTCAGGAAAGGGGAAATGGGTGGTCATCAAGACCACCGGTGCTGCCCTTGAAAGGCGAGCACATCTCTGCAGGTCTGGACTAACGCCATTCCCATGTCACTGGCGAGGCAAGGGGCTGGAATGGCGAGCCAGCCACAAAGCCTCGCGTCAGCTGTTGTTCCCATTGCTGCGTTGCCTGCCGGTGTTCATTCCAAAGCAGTGAAACCTGCCTTCTCATGTGCCAGGGCCATGGACTTGGTTGACAAGCCTTGTGGCATTGCATAATCGCTGTTGGTATTATCCAGATCAATCGCTGCTCCATCAGCTCCGATGATGATCACCGCCACACGCCTTTCATTCACCTGTGCCTCGAGCAATAACAATTACTTGGTTAGAAACGCTGCTTAGTGCATGTGCACGTGGTTCATGTGCGCAGGCCAAGGGTCACGTGAGCGATGAGCTCCAGCTGACCGTCCCGCCCATAGCCCACGCCTTTCGCGTGCCCAAGGTCATCCACACACACGCAATACTGCAGCTGGGGCTGACCAATGGGGAGGCAAGGGCAGCCCAGACCGAGGTGTGGGCGGGAACTAGGGCTGAGTGAGGAACTCCCACATGAGCAATGGGGCTGGAGCGAAGGCAGGACTGAACGGCCAACTGCGGCTGAGCACGAAGGCAACTTGGCACTGACATAACGCACAACTGTTCAGCCGTTTTGAGCTCGCACAGTATTGTAGTGTGCATTGAGGGAGAGGAAAGGGCAGGCAAGCTACCACGAAGAGGGCAGGTTACACAAAGCAGTGGGCATGTGGCATCACACCTAGGGGTACTGAACTGCAGAGCACTGGAGCACAATCAGGTACGGCTAACAATATGCTCATGATAAGCTACGTGGGCGGTGGGTTGTAACACCCACGTGGGCGGTGGGTTGTATTGTTGTAACATAGATCTGCAAGTTCACTGCCATTTGTTCCGCGCTGAGGGCAAGGTCAGGTCTGCGAATGCCATGTGATGCCGACAGTGCCGAGGATGGTGCAACCTGGCGCCAAACTGACTGTGCGCGTGACTGAGCCTGTGCACGTGACTGAGCCTGTGCACGTGACTGAGCCTGTGCACGTGACTGA
>QAXH01005324.1:0-23231 GCA_004335635.1 Chloromonas sp. AAM2
TGTGTAAGGCCGCTGTGGCACACCCCCACAGCAGCCCTGCAGGCAACCTGACCCCCACTGCCCAGACCATCATGTCACGCTACAATCGTCTTCACTTCGGGTTGGACGTGCCGACCTCCATCCAATCCAAACTTGTTCTAAGAATACGCAGACAGCTTGAATGTGAGGGTGTCATCTCGTGAGCACGCCAGGTCTGCCTGCCAGCTGCCACCTCGCCACGATCAGCATGTTGCGAACCGCGTTAACGACATGGTCCCACCAGGATGAGGGGGTGGGTTCTTGACAATGTGCGTGCCTAACGCTTGTAGAGGCCTTGTTTACAGATACAACATGCACAGGCCCAGCCGATCGTGGCAGCAGGCCGCATGCATTCAAGCATGCTAACATGCAAGATCATTAACATATTTTGCAGCTCACTCTGGCGCCTTGCCAAGCCAGCCTACTGGAACCATGCATCGTCTCACTGTACAGATAAAGAGACCGTCACTGTACTTATAATGATTCATGAAGAAGTGAATGGCGAGGGTCTACCAGGGCATTGCCTGACTGACGCGTCCAGTCCTACAACAGGGGCTGGCACGCTACAAGCCACTTGAACCGCACTTTGCGCAGCTGCTGGAGCGCCCACTGCTGATGGACATCAAGCGTAATAAAGTGTAAGCTGACAGCGAGCAGTGCTGAAAGCGAGCAGAGCCACGACCCAAAAGCCTGCTTGATGTGACCTGCACCACATCAATGATGTGATGTGACCAGTAACGCCAGCAGCTGCTCCCTCGTCTGCCGACACCGAATTGTTTAGCCCCGACTTGCGATTCTGCCTCCTTGTCTGCTGGCTCATCCAGCACGCGGCATCTCGAAAATCCTTTCCAGAACACCATCTTTCACACGGCAGCTCGAAAACCCTTCCCACCATCCCCATGCGACCTACCCTTTCCCTCGGTCAGTTGCAAAGGCCTCAGTGCATGGCCAGCCAATGGCACAGTTTCAGAGCACCTGCAGCATGCCACCCTGCCGGGTGTAGCCGGTCTGTGGCCTGGCATGCAACACAAGGCTGGTCTGGCGCAGCAGCTGCACCAAACATCAAACGGAAGCACCGCAGTGCATGCACCAGAGCTTTGAATACTTCTAAGGGTGAGTCAGTGCCGGTCCGAAGTGTCAGTATTCATCCATTGCATCATCAGTGATCCGATCCCATCCGTTCAAGAAGCAGAAGCCGAAGGTTGTACCAGAACTATTCTATGTTCCAGAATGTACCAGAATTATTCTTTCACGTCACTAGACTTGGGCTCTGCAAGTGGCAACACACCCCTGTGCAGTGGGCCATTGATGTAGGTTTTTGAGTCAGGGACAAACTCACGGGTAGGCCTTCTTAGCATGACGTGTTCTATGCAGTGAAGCATAGGCTAGATTGGCCATGGCGCATTGCTTGACACCCGCAATTCGTAAACACAGCTATAAGCATTGCAATTTGTTGAAATCTCACCTGGGTTGGCTGGCTGTACAGAGGTGTTCGAAGGGCGGTTTGGTCCCTGGAGTGTGGAGCCGGAGGATGTCACAGAGGTCACCCTCTACCGAGTGGGAATCAGTGTTGCAACGGCAGGTAAGGTGCAGGCCGAGAAACGTGGAAGGCAGGAAAGAGCACTTTGTCGGAAGCTGCTGCAAAATAAAGGTTATCAAGGGAAAACCATCATAGGTCAACGGGCAGCCAGCACACACTGTGGAAGGCTGCACTTTCGTACCCAGCAGCAATCAGGGATTCATTTATGCGTGCAGCCATGGACGTTCAATACCGAAGAACCAAGGTCAATGCTGGCCAAAAACAGAACGTGTTTTTCGTGAAATGTGCTGCAGCTGTTGCGGTTGGCAGTCTCCCAGCGCTCCTGCCCGGGGATGCGGGTGCGGCAGCCCAGCAGGCCCTGCTGCCCCTGCTGGACCCAATAGTCCTCCTGGGCTCTGCAGGCCTGGGCGCATCACTCTTTCTCATACACATCTACGTGGATCCACTCAAGAAGGCATTGCAGGTGATGGCCACATGATGCACGTGGTGCATGTGACCTGTACCGCAGAAACGTCATGCTTGTGGTGATGTTGTATGCTGACATCTTGCATGTTTCAGGCCATGCAGGTGCTCGACAGATCGGAATGCTGTCATGCTCAGGCTGATATACTGGGAGCAGGGTCTGGCTCTTTCAGCTAGCTGCAGTATGCCTTGTGCTCCAGGCAACCTGACATAGCAATGCATGGCCTGGCAAGGCACAGACAATTGAGCATTGCTCTCAGCCACTGTTGCCGCCAGCGTGTTCATACAATCCGAGTATCCCACGGCATGTCTGCCTACGGTTGAGCTTGTACCTCCCTTGCTCTGCAGGCGTTCTGGCTGCTTGGCACGTGCGGCAGCCTCTGGCTCATGGCCACCCAGGACGCTCCCGCAGCCGTGTATGTGGCCCAGAACCCATGGGCGGTGTGGCTGGTGGGGCCGCTCTTCGCGTCAATCACAGGTGGGTGGATAGCCAGGAGGGCAGGGAAAATCAAGGCAGGGAAGGACAAGGTGGGCATACAGCTGTTCATGGCAGAGGGGGGGAAGGTCAGGCAGGCAGGCAGAAAGCAAATGAGAGTGTGCGGAAAGACACTGCCTGAAGGGAGCATTGCCAGTGGGATCTGCAGACCTTGGTTCTGCCTGCTGTCCAGCTCCTTCCTCGCTCTGCTTATTTTCGGCATAGGTGTGGCCTTCAAGGAGGGTCTGTGTTATGGCAAGGCGGAGGCGGCTGCTCTCTTCATGGTGGTGCCGCTGCTGCTCCTGGGGCACCTGACACAAGTAGGCATAACCTACCACATGACATGTCTTACAGCGAACAACGTCCATGTGGTGTTGAACATGCAGTGTGCCTATTCTCTCTCGCTGCTATGCCCTGGCTGATCCGACAGCCAAGCTAGCCTCCTCTCAGATAATGGTCTGCTGGGGTGTATTCCTCTAGGGCAGTGCTTGTAGTGGTGCAGTGGCAGGCTCAGCTTACTATACCAAACCTGGCAATTAGCATCCATGCGATGTTATGGCAGTGTCCCTGGAGTATCCATGCAGTGTTCATGTCAGGTAGGTGTTTGTTTGCCTCTTCGTCTATTTGACACGCCTCCTAAGCTTGGCAATGAGCTGGGTACAGTATACATGACTGTTCTGCACCGCAGTTGCAACCCCACACCAAAGTTCAGCATGTCTGACGTGCCCAATCAATATAGGGGTGCTCACTCCAGAATCTGGAATGTGATACGTGCATCTAATGAACCTATGGCCGGTTTATGCGGTTTTGTCAGTGCATCCATGGTTGCCTTTGTGCTGGTGCAGTTGGTGCCTGTGGATGGTCAGAGGGCGCTACTGGCCGCCATGGTGGTAATCATGACTGTGTTCGCAGCACGCAAGTACACGCAAGTAGGTGCTCAAGCCATACAAAACACATGCAAGGGCTAAGGGGGCGTTCCCACGTGGCAAAACTGGATCCAGATTTGGATACTAATTTGGCCCAAATCTGGAAATACAAATTTGGATTGCGTTCGCACGACGAATTTGGGTCCGAACTTGGATGATACTTTGGGTTCCCAATTAAGGGGGGGAGGTTATTTGGGTTTTGATTTGGGTAGGGATCACATCAAAAACATGTCCGTTTGACTTGAAACTTTGACCACGTGCCTCAAATGGACCAAGAAGGTGCCCCCCACTCTCAAAATTGCTGTATACGGCCTACTACACACATAATTACGCACACTCACATCAAATTTACCACTACCGCTGCCCAGGCTGCTGCCCAGGCTTCTGCTAAGGCTACTGACAGAAGAGATAGGTCTGTTGGCGACCCAGCATGGCATTTCATCACATGAGCAGACAGCAAACGCTAGATCAGCGCAATCGAGAAGCTGACCGTCAAGTGTCCATGCATGCTTGAAATCTGCAACCACTCGCCAGCTGCTCACACAGGTTCCATGTACATGCATCCCCAGAGCAGTTCAACAGCTCAACACTGATTTTCGTGAACATGCCAGATTACCATCCCAAATTAGCCTGTCCAGATTTGGGTGCGACTCTACAGCGTGACCGCGGGAAAATTTTGGGTTCAAATTTGGGCCTCCTCTGCCGCCTTTCAACCCAAATTATTATCCAAATTTGGATCCAAAGTGTTTGCCCAAATTTACGTGTGAACGCACCCTAAGGCATTTGGGTCAGCAGAGAGTGAATACTTCGAGCGCTGCACTTCACTAGTTGCACAGAGCAGTGGCTGTGTCTGCATTGGCTGTGGGACCACGGGCTTGTAAACGTTCCGGGTTCATGGCAATGCGGCGCAGCATGTGTGCTGTCCGTGACTGGTGGGCTTGCTGAGTAATATGGGTTTTCTCTGCTATGCCTGTCTTGTCCAGCCATCGTGCTGTGCTCAATGCTGGTCCTTTGCACGCCTGTCGTTTGCAGCCTATCAAGGATGACATTGGGGATAAGAGCATCTTCACCTTTCTGAGCAAGAGCCCCCAGGAACAGCAACTTATCCTGGAGCGCACCCGGCAGGGGGTAGACGCGGATGACGCTTGAAATCATCAACACACAGTGGTGCTAAACGTGCTTGCAGTGACGGAATGCGTACTGTTCTGTTTGTAACGGCTAGTCAATGTGGTGTTGGTGCAGGCGATCTAGACAATTCATGGTGTTGCTTGGGAGTTGTCCTGACGAGGTCTCACAGATTCAAGAAGAGACCGAGAACAGACCATGCAGCAACCAGGCGTGGGAATTTCAAGTCCTGCCCTCCCAGGGGCCTCAGTGCCAAAAACAAAAGCAGTCGCTGCACTTCATCCACGCCACCCATTTTGGCCACGTCCATCCATCGGAAGCCGCCAGATGGATCCAGGGTTTGCGTATTGCTTGCTGCAGCTCAACTGAACAGCGCAACCCTAGCAGCAGTCGAGCAGGCAGTGACAAGCCGGAGATTAGGCCAACAACTTGAGCGAAATGCGAAGAATCGCTGATACCTGACGTCACCAAAGGTCACATCCAGCATCCACCCAAATTTCCTGCACTTGGGCACCGTACAGGGTTTCTTCCTGCAATGACCAGGAAGGTTGATCTTAAGGCTGGCACGCTGATGTCTTCCTGAGAGTGGAGTGGGCTATTCGGGCACTTCTCACTGGCCCTGTCCCAGTATTGGCAGTCACCAGCAACACAGTGGTAGATGACACTAACCCAACACCACACTGTGTACACTTTCACCACCATAACAATTTCACCAAAAAAAAAACTAGTCCCACAGACAACGGACGGTGCCATTCCCAGGCACTGTCCCAGAACTGGCAAACTTCTTTTTTTCCTAGCCACTGGCTGCAATCACAAGATGAAGGGCAAGGGAAGTAAGCAAAAAAAGAAGTTTGCCGGTTCTGGGACAATTCCTGGGATGTCAAACTTGCAGCCATGTCCGCATACACATCGTTGGTGCGCACATGGTAGCAGAGGCCGATAGAGCTCACTCACTATGTCAATTTGTTTGGGACAGCCGGGTCCACAGGTCGTTCTAGTATCAGACGCAAGAATTGTCAAACTTCTTTTTTAAGGATTAACGGTAGGGTAAGGCCACTAGGGTAAGGTTAGGGTGGGCCAGACAGAGATGGATTGTTTGCATAACAAGCTTTTCCTGTCCTCGTGTCCATGACTAGAAAGCGCGGTGTGCTGATGAGAGCAGTCTTGAACAGCAACAACTGCGCGAAAATCCGTTGAACAAGCTGCAGGATGACGTGTACATACGCGGGCGAGAGATGTTCACTTCACTTCAAGTGATTACAAGATGTTCACGCACGGAACCGTGCTGCACAAATGCGCGGTGTGCTGCGAGCAACAGAATACTGTGGCCACGTGCGTAACCGCATGATTTCAAATCCAACTTGAACTGGAAGTAGCCGTGTGTGAGCTGAGCCAAGCTCCGTGGTGGCTCTGCACGCTGTAGGCCTAGCCTTCTGGATGAGCGCAAGAGCTTGTAAGCCGTAGTAAAGCCGATTCTGTTCCATCAAAGCGGACAATTTTCGCGAAATTGCAATGGAGCCTATGGCAGACCAAGAAATGAAGCACAAGGGCCCACGCATGGTCGAGGAGAAGGTTAAGCGCGTGGATCCTCTTCTGCTGTCTGTGTCCAGTGGCCTTGGTTCGCTGCGAGAGGATGATCAAGGCCAGCGTGTGTACGTTGCAGAAGAGGACTGCTTGGGTAAGAGCTTCATATGGGCAACCATGCGTTGGCAGAGACCTATACATGGGCCACAGCGTTATAGATGGAAGTCCATAGCATGCACGACATCCTTCCATGCATCCTACATGCCCCAAGGGATATAGCTCAGGTCCATGAATTCATTGGCATGCACACGGTCCGAGTTGTTTGTGTGTGGCAACACGACTCTGCACCACGGGCCAGTTAGAGAATCTTCATAGACGAGCCGGGCTTGCCTGCGTGAGCTTAATTTCGTTCTTGTTGCCTTGTGTGAAAGCACAGCCTAGCCTGCTCGTCCGTGCATCAGCAGGCCTGACCTCCTGGACCCCCAGGATGCTTTATAATTGCTGCACAGCCGCTTGGTGACAAGCCTTGACGTATAAACATACTTGGCATGTGCTGCATACCCAGCATGGCAGGAATTCTGATTGCCAAAGTCTCCAGTCGTGCAGACAACCGGTTAGGTTGCAAGAGATGGCACACATGGCCGCCTACCATACATGCACCAACCCTGCCATCAGTCTGCATGCCTTACAACCGCTCCATGTGGCATTGCATTGCTCACACAATATGGCCATTGGGATGCGCCTTTGCTGTGGGTGCTATAAAGGTGCAAATTTCCATGTCAGCAACCATGTAGACACAGTCCATCAATCTTGAAATGCACGCGCGGAGTCTTGGGCGCCCATGCATGTCACAAACCATGCTTTCACTCATGTGCTCCCATGCAGAGTGTCTCAAGGACTTGCAGCGATTTCTGCGCAAGGACAACGCAGACAGTCGGGACGTGTTCTTCCAGCTGTGCGAGTATGACACAGCCAGGAACGACCTGCTGCCAATCATCATCAGATATGCCGATAACCATGACCTGGTCTACAATGCCAGTGAGTGATGCTTGAAACAAAAAAGAAGAAAAATATGTCCTGGGGGCATGTCCGGGTGTGTCATGGAAGCAGGCCATGGCTTTCGAGCCAAATGTATCTTGCAACGCACAAACCACTGAGTTCTGCCCATCTTGCAGGTGCTGCTTGCTCAGTTCGTCCCGAACCCTGTTCACAAGTCAGCTCATGGCTGTGGCCAGCACTCCCACATAAAGCATAACAGAACTAAAGCAGAGACCCACAATTTCAAGAGAGCTGCAAAGCCTTGGGCTGGCCTCCTTGTTGGCCAATGTCGTTCCTGATTCTTTGCCCCGCAGTCAAGGTGTTGACGTTCCTGACCATGCCCATCAACGCCACCTCAGCACGAGTGGTCACACAGCTCGTCAACCTGCAACACATCAAGGTGAGGCTACAGATGGATGGGGATGTGCAAGGAACCAAACGGAGCACATTACAGTACTCGTACCTTTATGGCTGGTCTGGAACATGCCAGGGTTGAGAAGCAGCCCACTACAAGAACTCTGCAACGTGCGACGAGGATACGTAGGGTGACATGCAAAACCCTGACTCGCATGCAGCAAACCAGTGGAGTTGACATTGCGAAACCCTGCTTTTTACATTACCACTGGGTTGCAGGCACACGGAACCCTGTCCTGCTGTGTGTGTGAATCATAGTGCCTGTGGGTTCCCTGCAGGAGGGCGCTGTGCACCAGCCCGACGTGCTGGCAGTGATCTGCGGCGAGGCGGCCGAGGCGCTGACCAGGCACCCGCGCATGAACGAGGAGCAGACAGCCACTCTGCAGGTGTGCGGGATGAGGGGCTGTGTTGAGGTTGTTGATTACATGGCCTTGAGTCCGTGGAGGACTGCTCAGCGGGGATGGCAAGGGTGTGTGAGAGGGCTGTGTTGTTGCACAGGGCAGGGCGGGGCAGGACGTATTCAGGACAGCGCACCAGGAGGCTTGGGGAGCGTGTCTGTGCCCTGTCTAGGACAGTTGGACAGGACCGTATGCTGATGATCAACGAGTTGGCAGACAAGCTTCCAACACATACCTTGTTTGGGACAGCCCGAGAGGGACAATGGACCAGAAGGTCAGGCAACAGACGCAGCAACCATCAAGTGCAAAGATGAACATACCAGGCAACATCTTGTGTAGGTTGGAATTGGCACGGCCTTGGAGACGACGGCTCGACCTGAAGCGCTGTGTACTGCTGCGCAACACGCGACCCTGCTCTTTGTTTGTGCAGGTGTGCCTTACTCTTATACGCAATCTGCTGGCCATACCGGACCGAGAGGTAAGGCGATCCGAGTACTGCAAATTCAGACATGTACTCTGTACTGTGCGGCACAGGCACTGTGAGGGCTTGGTTGTGTCTGCACGACTGACACTTGAAATTTCTTATGTCTCTCCCACGGCGTTCGGGTTGAGTGTGTTTCAAGCTCAAGGCATGGTCGTGCTTGCCTTAGCAATACCCCAGGAATCGCTTTATTTATCCTACTTGACGCTGCCACAGTGTATGACCTGCAGTTAGTTTGCTATAGGCTCAGCCTACGGCCTTGACGCTTCAGCCAAACTACACCAAGTCCTTCGCAATGCGAGTATGATAATGTTGTGTATGGATGCTTGAGCCATTCTCTGTTTGACTTGTCGGACAATGCAGATGTGAACAGATACTCATTCACTCATTGATTCTCTCGGTGTTGCTGTTGCCGCCGTGCAGAGCCCCAACTCCGCTGCGGGCTCCCTGTCCCTGAGTGCGGGTGCCGGGCTGCACTGTCGGTTTCTGGCCGCTCTCCTGGACGCTCATGCCCTGGACCTGCTCACTGCCGTGGCCAAGCATGCAGCGGTGAGTGCGATGGATGCACACTGTAGGTGGACAGCATTTGGTACTTGACTGGAACTAGAGCATTGTACACTTCGCCTGTAGTGGACGCAAGCCCTTAGTAGTGAGTGCACTGAATACACTGCTTGCACTGCGGGTGTGGAAGTAAGCGACTTTCAATTGGACCCAGACAATTGTACGTTTGGACCCTTGCTCCGCAAGTCACACCCTGCGTTGTAGAGTGCAAGTTCCTTGACTTGATTGCCAGGCAGGATGTAAGCCTCACGTACACAACTCCATCCCCTGTTCTGTTGCCAGGAGCGTCCCTTCAAGACCGAGATTGCGCTCCTTTTGGACATCGTGCATGAAGTGTTGCGGGGCCTGGACCCCGGGAGCATAGCCAACGCCACTCCCCCAAGCACATCCTCCACGCAAGGGGCTGCCCAGCAGCAGCAGCAGGCGGCAAAGGCTGGTGCGGCAGGTGCAAAGGCAGGCGCAGCGCAAGGCAAGGCGCGACCTGATGCGAAGGACAAGCACGTGGCAGCAAACATGAGGGTGGGTCAAGCGGGGCGATGCGGAGCTTGCCAGAGACGAGCCTCCCTAGGCAAGCCATGGTGCGGACCAGAAAAGATCTTTTCAGAGAGTCGGCCAACCTGATAAATGCACATGCCTTTGTTCTTTAGTTTGTTTCGGAAGTACCATAGGCAGTCTTGGCTTTTGCGCTCCGGGGCAATGCCTCAAGCAATCTGTTGCATGCTTGCATGCAGGCAATCTTGGCCGCTGAAAAGACGCGCACCAACAGCTTGATGCGTGGCGCGCCCCGCCTCAACTCACGCGACACTGCCCGCTACGTGCGGCTGCACAGCGAGCATAACTCCAGCGTCTTCCTGCACTCCGGACCCAAGGTAGGCCGGTCGAGACGACCTTCACACGACAAGGAGCGCCATGGCCAGTGCACGTCAGGTCGTACGTTTGTGTCACAGTCTGTCGTACACCACGGCTTGCTGTGTCATGCGACCTTTCCACGCCATTCGTCGCCTACCAGTGTACGTGCTGCGTTGCAGTCTGTTTGTGCGGCATTGTGTTGCGTGACACCATGTGCCCTCTTCCTTCGCATTACAGGCTGCGGAGCTACCCGACATGAAGCTGCCAGCGCCTGCTAAGGGAGCAAAGGTACGCCAGGGACGGGAGGGAGAGAAAGAACCTCGCCACATTCGCACCACCACAGCGCCGCTTGAGTGGCCACAGAAAACTGACAGAAGGGTGATCAGAGGCAAGACGAGCAAAGGTGTAACTAAACTCATCCCTTGCTGCAGGGCGAGTCCGGCGTAGCAGGAGCCGGCTCACGTTTGCCCTTCGCTATTGCGTGGCGCATGCGCGCATGGATGGACGACTTCGCACGCTCAGGCGCATACAACAGTCTCATGGAGGTGTGTGGAAGATTTGATTGCGTGCGCGCTCCATCGCCTGCCGCCATTGACGCTTGTCAGTATTCGTCATGAGAGTGCTAGTGTGATCATGGTTGACGACTCTTTACCTGTTTGTTCGCTGTGCCTCCTCGTATTTGTCAGGTCGCCCGCAGGGATGCAGAGGCCGGTCTGGGCATCAGTCGACTGGAGGCCCCCGATCTGTGTCGCCTGATGCGCCTTGGCCGCACCTTCCTGACCTTTGCACGCACACAACATGTGAGTTGATTCTATGCATACGCAACTGGTACAGCACTAATTTGCGCGATTCGACGACGTTTGGTGGCTCAGACGGCTGAGCCAGGTGGACACCAAGTGCTTCAATTCGAACAAGTTCGCACCCGGTATGGCACACAAGGGTTAGCACGGTCGCTCAGACGCGGCGGCATGGGCCAGGCCAGATGACACTGATTTCTGCGATCCAACGCTCGTGCAAGCATGCACCATCAACCTTCGCGCTGATATTGGCTCTTCTTCAGACGCATCTTACATAGTCAGCGTGCATAGTAGCTTGGCACGTTGACAAGTATCAGACGATTGGCTGCCGAGAATTGTATCACCGTTGACGCGGATATCCGTGTTGGGATTCGGAGGTCGTAAGACGTGCGCATGGTCGCGCACTCTCGCAGACCACGAGCCTTAAGTCGGCAGCCAGGTCAGACAAGAGCGCAGCATCTTCCGGGCAGCAACCTGAAGACGGCCAGCCCGCAGGCGCTGCAGTGCCCAAGGCGTCTGCGTTCGCTGGTGTGTCCGCCTCCCTGGGCTGGCCCTGCTTCCAGCTGGTGCTGACCACCTGGCTGGGGCAGGTGGATGTGCCCGTCAAGAGTGACCTCAAGAACTGGGAACTGCAGGTGATCAATCAGCTCAATGCATTTGTGGGCAGCTCAAGGTCAGGGGTCAGGGGCGGTGACCCTACACGATCGCATTTGGAAAACTTTTCAATGTGCTTGCTGAGCCGATGAGGGCAGTGTTCAAACTGCATTGCAAAGTTTGTAGAAGCATGGCAGCTGGATTGAGTGTCATGCTTTGCAACATGGTTTAGTGTACCAGTGCATGTTTGTTGCAAAAAGCCGGCCCTGAATGATGTGCATGTTGCATACTGTTTTAGTGTACCATGTTGTACATGACGTCACAGCTGCGCCTGTTGTACGACCTTTCTACCTACAGTACTGCTGTGTGAACCTCCTACGTGAGCTACTGCTAGTGCTGGAGGTGGCCGAGGCGTCCCCCAACGACCACGACTCACAAGCAGCAGACAGGCTACAGCGCAAGTGAGTAGGGCAGACAAAGCCTCAACTCAGGGCAGCTCAACTCTTTCAAGCTGTTGCAATCAGCAGCCGTCTCTGGTATGGGTGTAGGGATGCAGTGGTGTGGATGTGGCGAAGTTGGTCTATGATAGGTCATGTCGATGGTCATGCCACGTGCTTGTCCATGCAAAACGTGTTATGGATTGTATTGACTGTGATGATGCCACACCTTCTTTTCCACACCGTCCCCTCCTCAGGTTGCTGCATGACGACATGAAGGAGTCCGGGCTGCTGCCAGTGCTGTGTAAGTGTGCACGCGCCTTCAAGGCCAACCAGCAGTCGCGTGCATATGCGCTGGATATCATCATGGTAAGTGACCAGAGTTGGGTAGGGTAGAGAAGGGTGGAGTAGGGTCTGCAAGCTAGGTTGATGCTGCATGAGTGCAATCAGCTGGGCGCATGCTGTGACTCACAGCTGTGCCGTCCAATCAGCATTCAACCCTACGAGTGGTCGATGGCTGGCATAGGGTTGCAATGCGGGCCAGCGCAGGTGGTTTGATGGATTGTGCATTGTAGCCAAGGCATATTCCGTGGTGTGTATTGGGTGCCGCACATCGTTTGGTCTGAGTTGCGATCCTAGCGACACAGCTAGCAGGACGAGAGGCGCCCATCCATCTAGAGCTGTAAGGAAATGGCGTGTTTGTGAGCAATGTGTGGTGTTGCCATGCGCAGTGCCTTGCCACCGTGGTGCGCATCCTGGATCGTCTGAGCAGTGCCGATGCGGGCGGCTTTGTGGTCAAGCGGCGGCAGAACAGGGGCGGCGGTGGTTGCAAGGCAAAGCCACAGGCGGACGAAGATGATGCGATTGAGAATGCTGCCAATGGTGTGGGTGGGGAAGCCGATGATGAAGCGGACGGTGTGGAAAAGACTGTCGCTGATGGGGAGGAAGGTGACGGCAAGGGCGCAGACGGAACGGGCGATGCAGTAGCGAAGAAGGGAGAGGAGAAGGAGGGTGGACGCGCCACGGAGGGTGGTGATGAGCGGGATAAGGGGGGTGTTGGAGCACTCAAGGAGGTGCGGAGGGACCCTCTGGAAATGCTGGAGGATGAAGACAGCGAGGTGCGTGGAAGATGATGGTGATCTTCAGTAGCTCAACACAGCGGTGATGAGGAGAACCCAATAACGTGTGAGTAAGAACATGCTGCTGAGCATGGTCCAATGAAGCATGGGTGCAAAGACCCATAAATAACGATGAAGACCTGGGACACCGCAGCTGTGGTGTGATCTCAGCAGCCAGGTACCTTGCGTGCGGCATTGGTACAACGATTATGTGGTCAGTGACAGCACAGCATTCGGTATGCAACGCATCAGCATGTGTGTTGCGTGTGTGTCATCCCAGGCTGATGATGAGGAGTGCAAGCGCCACGTCAAGGACGTGCAGTTGGACCTCAACAAGCGCCTCATGCAAGAGTTCGCACAGGGGGCGATCGTGCACTTCCTGGTCATGCAGGTGACAGAGGCGGAAGGAAAGGAAGGATAGACGGAAGGCATGGGCCAGAAGTGCAACTCGGACAAGGATGGTGATGGCATGATGGTCCAAGATGTTTGGTAAACGCTGTACGCCAGGGCTCTTAGCACCTACATGCAACATGGTCATCAGCACTGCCATATGTCTCGGCCTGCTGCAATCAAGTGCCACAACAACAAAACGCGAACAAGCCCAAATGAGGGGGTTTCCCAGCAGCATAACTCAGTTCAGTCGGATGCCTTGCCCCACACACTTCAGGGCATGGCCTTCTACCTGCACAACAGCGGGGCGGTCAACAGGGCGGTGGCGGCGCTACTCTGGCGCATCGCCTCGCCCGAGGGACTCAACCTCGAACCATTGCTGTATCAGGTAGAAGAAGTTTACGGGCAGATTGCTTGCGCCACTCTACGACAGAGGAGTTGCTTACGGAGGAGTTGCTTGCGCCTTGACCCAGGACTAGGCAACAGGTTGTTCTGTGTTCCTGTGCAGTGCTTGACTCTGCACTTGATACACTTGTCGGCAGGTCCCTGTCGTCAAGTCTCATGTCAGTCCTATACCTTGTCATATGCATGTGGTAACACGAACCTACCTGTGGGAACACAAACTGCTTGTTCAGCCCATACACCTGTGATAAGTGGGCTGCTTCTTCAGCCCATCCGTGCCCATACTGTTGCATTCATGAGGTGTCGTTCCTGGTCCATGTGCTGCACGTGCAGCTGTCCATCCTACGTGTGATGCACAAGCTGCTGGCGGACCGGACCATCCGGGACAAGCACAGGCTGGCAGACTACCAGGTGCGAGCAATGCAGAAGCTTAGATGGAGCAAACACTCGAATGATAGGAAGTGGAGGAGTCGAGAGGATAGGAAGTGGAGGGAGAAAGGAGTCGGGGGCTGAGCGCATCGCTAGACCGTGCAATTGATCAATGTTATTGTCAATGCCAGTGCAAACGTCATGCCACTGGTTGGTGCTCCGCACACAGGATCTGTTGGTGTTGTCGACGCGAGTGACACGAGGTCTGTTCAGCAAGCTGTGCGCCCCTGTGGCCACTGAAGCGGACGTCAAGGGGCCAGCTGAGGAACTGAAAGCCGCTGAGGGCGAAAAGATTAGGGCGGAGGACAAGACGGGCAACGAGGAAACTGAGACAGGGTCCGCACAGAAGAAGGCGGAAGGCGGGGGCAGCGGGGATGATTCGGATCTGGAGATCGAGGCAGAAGACGCAGATAACAATAATGCGGGGGCGACAAAAGTTGGTGTTGATGCGGAAGCAGAGCGGAAGGAGAAGGAGGCAGCCGAGGAGAAACGAGCAAAGGAACTCAAAGAGGCTGTGGATAAGGAGAACCGGGTGAGCGAAGGACGTGCGCATGAGTCTACGCTGACGTTGGCGAACCTGCCTGGGTCGGGAAGAATGGACGGCTGCGTAAAAACCGTGACCCATACAATTTGGTGTGCGTTTGCAGCTTGCTCGTGCGTGTCTGTCTGAAGTGCCAAACAGTCATTTATGTTTGGGTCATGTTTGCGAGTTGTTGATGTTTGTAAGTTAGAACCCAAATTCTGTTTTACTCTACTGGTCGCAGATCCGTGGTGGCATCTCCTCGATGCTGTTTGTGGACCTCATGTTCTGGAAGACAGCAAGGGTGAGGAATTGACACGGTGCTCAGAAGTCAGTACTGTTCTCTGTACCAAGTGGTTGCGCGACATTTACTCGTTGCCTGTCAGACTATTGGCCCTGCAACGCTGTGTGTCAGGGTCAGACGCAGACTATCACTGTTGGCAACGTGGTGCACAGCCTGCGGACTCCCAATACACCTGTGACACGTGACGACCTTGGCCTGGTTTTCGATGATCGCACACATGTGCAGTTGGCTGGTGACGTACGGGACGATTACTTGCTGCGAGTAGACCTTGATGACGAGCCACAAGCAGCCAAACGGGGTGGCAAGCGAGACACACAGCTAGGTTCCCCTGGTGCGGCAGGCTTGGGGTCGGATGATGAAGGGGACATGCGGACTGGCGGTGGCATGAACGATTGGGAGGAGGAGGAAGGGGGCATGACGGAGCGTGATGGGGTTGAGCCAGGGGTGGACGCAGGGGCCGGGCCCAAGGCTCCGAGGGACCTGGTGGCAGAGCAGGAGCGGCGAAGGAAGCTGCGCATGGCACAGATTGCGGGCAAGACGGGCAGTGGACGTGCGGCAGCGAAGCAGCTGAGCCCTGAAATGCAGAAGGAACTGGTGAGGAGACAAACGGGGTTCTGTGACAAACGCAACAAAGCATCAGAAGGATGCTGCACTTCAGGAGCAATATGGGCCAT
Source organism: Chloromonas sp. AAM2 (assembly GCA_004335635.1). NCBI lineage: Eukaryota > Viridiplantae > Chlorophyta > Chlorophyceae > Chlamydomonadales > Chlamydomonadaceae > Chloromonas > Chloromonas sp. AAM2. The sequence continues at coordinate 15,477 of QAXH01005324.1, forward strand.
CAAACAGTTCGTTGACAAACGAATGTAGTGCAGTCTGCACGTGGCTAAGCAATGCCTGTTGCCTGTCCTTTCTTTTCTGTGCCCCGCTGCTTATGTCCTTCTTGATTGTGTACTCGCATGCCTGTCTGTTACCCTGTTTGTTACCCTGTTTGACCAGGTCACCGAGTTCCAGCGGCTGAACGCACACAAAGCCAACATGGACCTCCTGCTGAACAGGCTGGGAGGAGACTGGACAAAGGACAAGGTAGGCGACAGCAGGAAATGAAGCTTTTTTGGAGACTGAGCGCGTCATCTAAGCGAACAGCATCCAACAGCGTGCATCGAGAAAACGTAAAGCTAGTCTACTCGAACAGCATCAAACAGGTAACGAACAGCGCCAAACAGTGTAGCGAGTGGATGACCTTGGCAACGACATTGACATGAGCGCCTTCCAAACGAGCAGCATCGAATGACATCAAATAGCAGAGCGTACAGTCATGAGTGCCCGGTGATACCTTGATATCTAGACGTTACCCTGCATTATTTGGCTCGCCCGCAGATCACGCGCTCCCTAAAAGCCTTGGGGCACAGGTTCGGCAAGCCCACCGATGAACAGGTGAGCACGCAAATGCATACGATGTACTTCGCCTCGCTTTGTAGCCTATGTGCACAGGCCACCCGTCTGCAGTGGGTCGTCCGTAGAGAGTCGTCCGCTGAGAATTGTCCGTAGCAAGTCGTCCGCAGCGGGTCGTCTGCAGCAAGTCGTCCGCAGCGAGTCGTCCGCAGCCGGTCGTCCGCAGCCGGTTGTGCGCTGCCAGTCGTCCGCAGCCGGTCGCCCAAAGGGGTCGTCCGAAGCGAGTCGTCCGCAGCGAGTCGTCTGCTGTGGCAAGTCGCTCAGAATCTCTGGACGCAGGCGCTGTGCGCCAGGTTCACGTGCTCTTGTTGGCACTTCTTGTTGGCCATGCGAGGTAGTGCATGCTGCTTTCAGGTGATTGCGCTGCGTTCCCTGTGGCGGCGACACACGGAGGACAGTGAAAGGCGGATGTCCGAAGTCCTGCTTATGATCGCGGCCGACATGACCGGTGGATGGACGTCCAAGCAGGTGCGAGCGACACAAGGGTTGGCAGCCAGCAGCGTTGTTGTTGTTGTTTCGATTGGCGTGATGATCGCAATGCAGATCATGTGATACTGATTGCACGACCTGTACATCACGACAAGTACATAACGTATTCCATGACGAGTGCAATGTACATGCGTTTGGCACAAAGCCCTTTCCCCATCAACCGCCTGTTATGTTCAGATCCGGTCTCTCCTGAAGAAGGAGGGCCTGCTGGCCAAGACACAAGGAGCACGCAAAGGTACGCCTCAGTCTACTTGTCATACCCGGAGAATGTCTGGCGTCAGTGTTCTAGACGCAGCCCCTTGGCTGTCTCTTGAACAGCCGCAATGCCAGGAGTTGGGCGTACAAACGATGTGATTAATCATCATTGAAACATTGGGCTGGAAAGCCGAACCAGGCTCAAGCCCCTGTACAGAACAATGTGCGTCCATCAATAGTCATCCATGTTCATGCTGCAATGCAGGCGGATTCATTGACGATGGCGATGAGAGCGATGGAGGGTACGGGTCTGCAGCAATCGACGAGGATGAGCTGCGAGACGCGTTCGCTCGCCACCAGCACGAGGAGAAGCAGGACATGCTGCAACTGGTAAGGAACCGGGTGTCACAAACCTTACAGGCTTGTCCCAGACAAAAAAAACACACAGCAATCAGACAAACGTCGTGCCTTCTGGAACTGCTCTTACAGCATCCAGGTGACCTCTTTGACGCAAGCGCCTGTCCATCATCCGCATTTCGTTTTTGAACTTACGACGTTACGATTACTCAGTGTCGCATCCCGGTCCCAAAGCTACTGTTGCTAGCGACAAGTTTCCTTTCTGTAGACAGTCGGTTCGCTGCATTGGGTTTATTAATCAGTATCATTCTAATCATTTCTCAAACTCACGTGCAGATTGCCACAGAGCTGGGTGGGGCCGTGCCCGTCAAGGCGGTGAAGAAGGGTCTGCAGCGGCTGGGCCTGATCCAGGCGTCCAAGGGTCGGCCGGCCAAGGGAGGAGCCAAGTTAATGGTGGACGAGGACATGCTCAGGAAGCTGCATGAAACCCACAAGGATCTGGTAGGATGCTGGGGACAGTGATCGTAAGATTTATTCTGCAGTTCGCCCCCTGGACACCTTGCAATGTATCGGAACGTGTCTGAATGCTAGCCATTGTTCAATGGAGCAGGTCAGCTATCTGACGCAACTCCTTGCTGGCTGGTCTCCAGCTGTTCAGCTTCCCTCTGCATGCAAACGTCAACCCTGTGCAGCGAATGACAGGCATATCCAGACGTGGTAGGCAACGAATTTGAACGAGTTATCGGCAAAAGCGTGTTTGTTACCACCCTGTGCCTTTGCCCCGCAGCCTGACACACTGAACCGCATCGCTGCCGACCTCGGCACGGGTTTGAGTGCGGGCCAGGTGCAGCGGCTGCTGGTCAAGTGCAGCATAGTGGCGGACGAGGGCGCAGCGAGGAAGGCAGCCAGGGCAGTGGCGGACAGGGCGCAGCTGGTGAGCCTGCCATCAACTGTGGCATCCGGTGTTACTGTTTGGTTTTATAACAAAGTCAAACCGAGCGATTGTGCTCATGACAAGCATTGGGACACGTGCCTTATTTTGGCTTGTGTTCCTCCCTTGACCTGGTGTTGGTTGCAGGTGCTCCTGTACCGGCGCCACAGCCGCAGTGAGGACTACCTTGAGCTCATGGCGCGTGACATGCCCGGGGTGGTGACTGCACAGCAGGTGGGGCAGACGGGAGAAATGGCAGTCGGGACTGATGCTATGTCGTACGGGCGCAACGATCAGTTGAAGGATCAGAGACGTCATATATCCCATGATGTATGAATGTGTAGACAGGAGAGAATGCAAACAGTGTAAGTTGACGGTAAATTGAAGCTGTGTTGGCCGGGGACGAACAGGCCTATCAGAGATGTGTTGCACAACACTCAAAGGTTGAAGTTGCAAGCTTCTTGCCATCACGATTTGTTGCGATTGGTCAACGGTGAAATACCAGCAAAGCAGGAGCAGAGCAAAGGTGTCATGCACAGCACCTTCCTGTGGGTGAGTAAACATTTGCAAGCTGTATGTCATTAAGCCCGCTTTGACCTGTTGCAGTCACAGATACTAAGCGTCTTGACCAGTGCCACACGCAGATTCTCAAGATGATGCGCAAGCACGGCCTGTTGGAGGCGCCCACAGGCGGGGCAGGCGGGCGGCGGAGAGGGGGCGGTGGAGACGGGAGCAGTGGTGACGAGGCGGGGTGGGCGGTGGGCAGTGCGGCCTTCAAGGCGGTGGGGCGCGTGCCCGAGCCCTGCCCAGAGAAAGTGCTGGCCTGCCTAGCGGCCATGGATAGCTCCGAAGGTGAGGCAGACCAGGATCAAGCAAGACAGGTTTCCCTTGCCTTTGTCAGCTTTCCTTTGCCTTTGCATGCCTAGGAAAGGCGTCGAATCTTGTTCCAAGGTTGCATCATCGCAAGGTTCTGGCTGGCACTCTAACCAACTGCCATTTTCAACAACTAAAATCAAGCATGTTTTATATGTGAAAAGAATGTGCAGTAAGACGTGCTGTGTCGTTGCCCCATGCAGACTGTCGCTGGATGCAGCCTGCCGCTGCGGTGTCCTGGCTGTGTGGGCGGCTGGAGGCCGCTGCAGCGCTGAGCGAGCGCACCCGGGCGAATGGAGGTGTGACCATGGACTATTCACTCATCATGGAGAGTGACCAGGATGAGCTGTTCTTCATGACGGACCACGCACAGGAGTGAGTGGGAAACGTGCACGTGGGAGCAGAAAAACAGTTGGTACGATGCAAGTTTGCAGCATGTGCATCTATTCTGATGTAGCTGCACGTATGTTGGCCGCACACGTCGTGGATTTGAATTATTGCTAATCCAATGTCGCTACCAGTCCTGATCATATGATTGCCAAGCAAGTGCTGTAACCAGGCGGCTCTGCTAGCAAGGGTCCAGGCTTACTTTGTGTAAAACTTGATTAAGGTCGACATGTCTCCACCCTGTCTTGTAGCTGGCCTGACGATTCAGCCTGTTTTCAATTACTATGACACTTGGTGCAGGTTGCTTGAAGCTGCGGGCATCCGCAACGATGTGGGTGACTTCTATAAGATCCCTGGCAATGGCGATGCTGCGTGGCGGCAGCGCGTGCGCTCTGCTCTGGAGGAGGGCCTGAAACAGCTGGGGACTGAGCACGTGAGTGGACGGTTGGGCGGTTGACTGGTCAGTGCGTGGTTACATCTATGCCGTGTGATGACTAGCGGTACCATTGAGATGCCAGCTAGCATCAGTGCTTTTGCTGCGCATGGGGACCTGCACTGGCCTGCCGCCCTGTTCAGGCAGAAGCGGGTGCTCGGCGCCTGGCCTCCGGCTGACGGAGCACAGCGCACTTGTAAGACCTTACATTGCGGTCCCCTCGCCCTCTGTGCTGTCGTGCACCAGCGTGCAATGCCCATAGATCCTGATGACACTACACCATTGCATTCTGCACCCTGTACTCCTCGTCCTGGAAGCTTGACTGACCATTGGCCTGGGTTCGTCCCCTCGCGCTGCAGGCTGTGGAGCTGGGGCAGCAGTTCAAACGGCGGCAGCAGGAGGCAGCCGCTGCAGCCAAAGCACGCGCCAACACCGCTGCAGCCCCTCCACCAGCCAAGCCGTCCAAAGTCCAGAGCAAAGCAGCGCCCAAGTCAGCAGCACCACGTCGCAAAGCCAAGCAGTCAAGCGCCTCCAAGGTGTGTGCTAGGGAGTCGCAATGTTTCCGGCAATTGCGCAGCACCAGTTAAGCTCATGCAGCAGGGATAAAGGGTTTGCACACGGGGGAGAAAGCAAGAAATTGGAGTGCCTGGATGAGCTGCACTATATGTACCTGAAAAACAAAGTAAATGCTGCACAGCTCACAGGGAAACCAGGGAATTACATGAGCAGCATGGACTTGCATGATGTTTTGCGTCACAGGTGGACGAGCGCGATGGCAGCAGCGACGGCGAACGTGAACAGAAAGCTGACACCCAGGTTGAGGCCCACAGCGGCAAGGAAGAGGAAGATCAGCATAACAGAGCGGCGTTGGCTGAGCCACAGAGTGACCAAACCGATGCAGAAGACCAGCGCCCACCAAGCAGGTGCGTGCTCACGTTGTGTTTGCGCCACTGCCTGACGATTCCCTTGGACGTCGCGCGTCAAGCTCAAGGTCCAGGCAGCACACACTAACAACGCCCGCTTTGACTTTGCCAGTCTGTCGTTATCACCACCCAACAGTTTGATTGATTTCATGCACTGCAGGACGCCAGGTCGCATGGTAGCTGTCGACAGCAGCTCAGATTCCGGTGTTGACAGCGACAGCGGCTCGGGCGACAGCAGCAACAGCGGCAGCAGCAGCGAGGAGGAGCAAGGTGCGGGCAAGCGCGTCACCGGCAAAGCTTTGGCAGCGCGGAAGGCAAACAGGTGCGCTGTGTGAGCACCTGGTGTCAAGTGCATGATGAAAGCCCACTGCACCTGCCGTTGAATGCCCTTCAAGACGTTGAATGTCCTTCAGATCATCAGCGAGCCTATCACTGATTGTCTTTTGATTACACTGATTGCACGGCCATGATAGCAGCAATCACTTAACTGAGTGGCTGCTGGAAGGATGCATAGTTCCTGGTGCGCATTCAAGCCGTGAACCCCATCGCATGCTACAAGGCAAGGCCTTTCAGCACTGGAAGTGGTCGCTGAAAGTCTGTCTGTCCCTTGCCCACAGGTCTAGTCTACCCCAGTTGTCCTCCTCCTCTTCCTCCGATGGCAGCCAAGGGGACTCTTCAGGCGATGAGGACGAATCGAGCAAGGGTGCGTCAGGGCTCGTTGGGGACGGAGGGGATGATTGTCGGGCTGCTCTGGTACAATGCTTTGACAGAGACAAGTCACTTCCTGAGAGGAATGCATGATGATTCGTATACCGTTCAGCAGTTTTGCATGTCCGTGTTCAGAGGATTGCAAGAGATGTGCAGCTGATAATTCACGAGACCCAATCTCCACTGGCCAAGGGTTGCGAGTGATGAACAGACAGAGTAGCAAACTTAGATAGTTCTATGCGTTCCGGCTGCAAGCAAGTGCATGTGGTATGCTTGCAGGTGGACCGTCCAGGAACGCCAAGAAGAAGATCCGCACAGCACCCACACACATACATGCCCCTGCACACGACACCCCGAGCCCCACAGCTTCACCCAGCTTGCAGGATGACGTGGGAACCCAACCTTCTAGTGCCGATAATAGAGCTGCGAGAGCCACTGGTGGCGCAGCAGCCAGACAGCAGGAGAGGGTCGCAGCGGCGGCAGGCGTGGACGCACGGAAAGCGGCCTTGGCGGCGTTAGCCGCTAAGCGGCAGCAGCCCGCAGGCAAACGCAACGCATCAGCCACGGATGCAGCTACCACTGCGTCCGGTAGGCAGCCTCTGCTTGACAGCAGTGCGAAGCAGCACGGTGTTCAAATGGAGAGCCCTGGAAAGGGGCGGCAGGGAGGCAAAGAGGTGTCTGGGAAGCTAGTGGCTGAAACAGGAGAGGCGAAGCGCAGGCGGCTGCTGAGAGTTGAGGAGCAGGAAAACCAGGCTGCTGACGATGGCATGCAAGACCTTGAAGACTTTTGAGTTCGCCACTTTATGACTGGCCTAGACGTTACTTTTTGTAGCTAGACGCCTGTGGGTGTTTCTTTCTGTGCAAGCTGTTCGATCTGATAATTAGACTGACTATCTTAGCTATCGTATCGTAGCTGCACCGCCAGTGCTGCCAGTAGCCAGTGCTTCGTAGCTGGCGTGTAGATTACCTTTAGCCTTGAACACATGCGTTCACTGACAGGCCAGACTGGCCGCCAGAACTTACTGCTTGTCACCTTCCAAACGCTTCCTTTGGCTACTGCTTTGAAGCCTTGGGCCAACCACAAGGCAGGGAGTTGAGAATACTAGGCCTGACAAACGATTGTAGCCGGACCATGCAGGCACCACGCAGGCGAGCATGCATCATCAGGGGCCCAAACCCATTCCAGCCATAACAAGGCAAGCCATAACGCCGCCTCCAAGCCCAAGGCTGGCTCACGGACCAATGCACCTTAATGACACATCCGCCTGCGTATGAACGTTGTCTCGTTGGACCAAAAATGTGGGACCAGCAAGTGTGATATGACCGTTTGGGACAACGGTGAACGGCAATGCACAAGCTATATAACCGACTTATCCTTTGCTCGGCAGGCTAAATCGCGGCGAGACTGGTCATGTGGGCACGTGCCCACGTGCCCCTCTTTTGACCGACCTCTTGTTGCCACAAGAAGCCTTCGGCCATCATAAGGCTTGCCCGCGAAGTTGGGCCTGCCCTTTTCGCAGTTTCGACTTTCCAAGCGTTTTCGCTTTTCGTCCTTCCACGCTCTTCCACGCTCATTCCACGTGCAACACCTCGCCAACCATTACAGCAAGCCGCATTACAACCATATCGCCATCGCGCCATCAGGCTTGCCCGCCAAGGGCAAGACTTAGGGTTTTACTATGCTGGGCCAGGCCCATGTGATATGCCCGTGACTTTGTCCATTGTCACATGTGCGAAAGCCGGTAAAGGTGCGATTGTCACATGTGCGAAAGCCGGTAAAAGTGACCCAGAGGCACGTGCAAAGTCACGGGCATATCACATGGGCCTGGCCCAGCATAGTAAAACC
>QAXH01005325.1:2558-15642 GCA_004335635.1 Chloromonas sp. AAM2
CTTTCTTGCTCAGGGTAGGCCAGGGCGGTGCCCATCCCGTTCCGTGTCCTCTGACGGCTTCCCTGGTGTAATTACATATATACAGTACAAAGCGCTATATATTGAGTATTCTGTACTATAATTCTGCAAAACCGCCTAAAACTCTGCTTGTGACATCTGATTAGAACAAGGCATCAAAGTGATCTGATCCGCTCAAAACGTGAAACCGTTTCTCACCTCATACACAATGTACATCCAGAAGTATGCAAAAACGCTCCAAATAAACGTACAGATGAACACACGGAGCTGCTCAATACGCTTCGTCTGGCCTGCAGGAAGCAGGCAGGGCGGTTGACCGAGTCTGCCGACAGGTGACAAGTATAGATACCGTTGACAGTTAAGTTGGACGTGCTTCCCGCTGTGGAAATAAAGCAAGGGGGCCCTCTACTGTGTGTGGCTGGAGTCAATGTGCTTTGGCTTGGTGCAAGCAGTGCACACACAGCAGCCGCTTGTGTAGCTTTATCGGCATGGTTAAGCACATCATGCCATGGATTAAGGCTTGCCACATGCCTCATACGCTTATTGCAGTGGAATCAACTCTTTTGAACTCTTTACTAACGCTTGTCAATGGAAAGCACGCATAGTTTTCTGGCTGCTGCCCGACTTACCGTAAGCCAGGGATACAGTGCAGACTGCAGTGATGATGAAGAACTGCAAACAGAAACGAGGATCACGTGACAGCTGGTGGGGTCACATGCTAAAACAGTTGAAACCGTGGCTCGTTGACGCTTTGGTGTTGACAACCTCATGGTTCACTTTGTTGCTACTGGTGACAGCGAGGTAGACCCATTCAGACCCTGCATGTCTATTGCATGATTGCCCGGGCATGATTGCTCAGGAAGGGCAAGGAAGCCAATGAAAAAACAAACGCCTGCTCGCCCAATGTCAAATGATAATACACCTACTGGCGCCCCATGGTTAAAGCAAAATGCACGTTACTGCTCTCTGTTTGCCGGTCAAAAATACGTTTACCATATGCTGCCCACGTGCAAAGCATTGCATAGCCCTTGCCGCAGCGGACTATATCGATTGACCAGCCGTCTCCAGTGAACTCAACTGAACCGTAACTACCAACTCAACTGAACCGTGACTACCTGTTAACAAGTAGTGTCAATTGTGCTGTTGTCTGCGGATTTTTGTACGTCAAATGCCCGGCATTTGAAATGCGTTAAGAGAACGGTCCGGTTACCTATCACTAACCAAACAGCTGATGGATCGACCGTCTGTATTACAAGCATTACTCGAAACCAATATTAAAGATTGAAGTAACATCATGGGGAACTGGTTTGTTTTAAACTCACATTGTATGCAGCACTCCCCACGATGCAGGCCGGTCCGAGCTCCCCTGGCTTCTGACCCAGCGTGGAAATGGTCTCAACAGTCCTGAAACAGCAACAGAAACAGAAAGCCAACACGTGTGGGCAGCGGGCAGGGCGACTAGTGTGTTGACTTGAACTGACGCAAAGGGCTCATTGGGGAACGTGGTCGTGATTGATTTCGGCCAAGCAATGGTTTAATGTCTGCAGGTGTCACAGATGGCCAAGCAATGAGTGACTCCGAAAGGCTTGTTGCCAAGAGCTGACTGTCAAGTGCTTGTAAAAACCGAAAGGTGATGTTTGAAAACATGATCATATATAGGGACCAATGCTGTCCGCTCCCAGACAGTGACATTCCGATACTGCACAGCCTAACAAGAGCCTACCCTTCAACTCACGCCAATACGATCTCCGGTGCCATTGAGCCCAATGCCATGAAAACTCATCACAACCTAACAAACGCTGAGAAAGTTCCTTCCACTCACGCCAGTACGATCTCCGGTGCCGACGTGCCCAGCGCCATGAGCGACAGGTTGGCCACCACCCAGTTCCACACAGGCTTCTCAACCACCTCTACCTCTGCAATAAAACAGGGGGGAAATCCAGCAGGACTCAGGTGACAATAGAATACATTAACTCCCAAACAACAACAACAACAACAACAACAACAACAGGAGGGAGCAAGCACAGCCACAGGTTCGATCATGGCCTGACCTCTGGAATTTCCAAAGAGTATTCTCAAGCAAACATCTTTATTGGAATGCGTTCCTGAGCAAGTGCAGTTTGAAGAGAATGTGCACCAGACGACACTGTCAAGTGTTTCGAACTGAAGTGTATGCAAACAATCAATCTGACGTACATTAGCTGACAATCACCAGTACACACTTGTAACAGGAAGCCCTTAATTCGTTGAAGGTTAGCCAGAGGGGAGTTTTCAGGGATGTGACAGGACTGCATTTTCTAGCCTCTTTGCATCTGGCCCTGCATTCATATGTTTGTTGACTCCAGTCCTCATGTTTGTCTTGGCCATCCAGTCCCCTTTCGACGCAAGCCTCTGCCATTTCATGCGGCACAACCGCAAGCTTCTCATGGCAAGTCCGACTGAAGCTTGCCCTGTGCTCAGCCCTGTCTTACCGCTTCGAACTGAATTCATTACCACACGGGATGGCCCTCCCACCCCCCCTTTCTCTTGCCTCCTCACACCTGGTGCCCTCTATTCTCATTTGTTTCCAGCTGCCCCAAGTTTCCCATGTTCCAACCCACAATCTGCGATGATCATAGCTTCAGCTGGCCCTGCTTTTCCCCTCCACGCACCTCCTGTCACTGGATTTGTCTCCTTAACCTTCTTCTTCATCGAAATCATAACCTGCATCACAACAAAGGAAGAGGACGAACCCTATGCAAGGGTCACAATTGCCCCGTGCATATTCAGAGGACGTACACATTGTGTAACGGTCGTGAAACAGGGGAACAAGGGTGCCTAATCAAGCCATTACACCAGGAACAAGTAATATGGCCAAGGACGCCCACTCAACCTTTGCAATGCGAACATGATGTTGTTGGACATAGAGCTCAAACCATCTTCTATTCGACTTGTTGAACAGATGTGAAAAACACTCGCGCTCACATCTGGCTCACACAATGTGTGCATCACCCCGCCAACACCCAATACATCCCCTTGTTGATTTGTATACGTTGCCAAGTTACGGTGATTGTTAGCACCACAAGGACCCTGAGCACGAACTGCACTCCATCCCTGCCAGGCAACTGTGTGCAGCTGGCACCTCTCCCTAGCCCCTGTCAGCATTGGTCTCTGACACCATCACTGAACTCTGCACCTGTAGAAACGTCTTCACATCCCCGACCTGCACCTGTAGAAAGGCCTTTTTTGCAAATCTACGCCTCTAGCACAACTCTGGTGCTCACGCCTATATATATGCCACCCGCATGCGTGCCAGAAGACTCTCTATTCCAGCCGCCCTTGTTCAGCTGTCTGACAAGACGCACCTCAATCGCAGAGACGAAGATGTCTGCACACAAGCACAGCAGCAGTCACAACAGCAGGCACAGGCTTGACTAACACACTTAACGAGGTTCTTTCCCCATGTTTAGGCCAAGGCTGAGTCACTATCATGCATGGCCACACACTGCTGTTTCTTGATGCGACTGGTATCCAAAGTCAAAGCTTGGGCTGTCATGCTGGCAACTGCTTGTAGACAATGCATTAGCAGAGAAGGCCAGGAATTGACTTAGCTTTCTCTTTGGTGGCAATAGACAGAAAACAGGTGCCATCTGACCTTGTCATCCAGTACGGTATATGCCCATGCCATCTCCGTGTAAACACCACAAACCTGAGCAAATGCTGATGCCCATAAAGACCCATACGAACGTAATAAGGTACACGACTGCGGACATGTGATTTCAGGGGCATCAATGTGTGGCAGGTGGCATGGCCTCACCATGCGGCAATTGCAAGTTAGAAACATTGATAGTGCTGATGCAAACTATGACAGGGAAATTCTGTGGGCCCTGCCATTCACTCCGGCTCTGCCATCCATTCGCGTTCTGCCGACCATTAGAGCACTACCCCCAGAAATACGGTTGCAGAGCCACTCACTAATGAGAGCGGCACGCGGCAAGAGGTTGAACCCAGGAACCAGAATCCAGGAGTTCGAGCATGAGAGGCGATCGTCCTGCGCGAAGAAAAAAGTACCGCCAAGAAGTCGTGTACGGCAGTCGCACAGATAGAATCACTGCTTGCCATGCTGTCTTCAACTCACATTGTATACAATTATGCCTGTGCTTTGCGGTGGATTGACAAGGCAGGAACCATCGATGTCATCGTAACATTTGCCCAGATTCGCTGCGATGAATTGCTGAACTGCATCAAACGTGGATTGCGCCATGCTGGCGATCAATACTATGACCTGCAGCAGGTGCTGTCAGATTCCCATTGCCGGGGAACAAGCAATGGGACCACGAAATCCCAACCGAATCTGGTAACCGTTGTAGCCAAAGTGGAATGCTCAGCTCGGGAGTAGCAGCCTGTGGTTGAAACGGCTGTGCAGCAACACGGTACCATCCACCACAATGGCAAGCGGAACACTGGGCCCATTTCTAGGTGTGGGGCCTGACGCTGTCAAGGGAGCTCTTGGATGCCTTGGAATGCACCTGCTTGACGCCTGTGTCGCCAAGAGCCACTGGTTCAGATAGTACAGATTGCATGAACTGTTGCATCTGGACTGCTGAAGTCGCATCACCTACCCATTGGATTGGGCATGTCCTCTTGGTTAAACCCTAACGGTCGATTGATGAGCTCAAGTGCCGCTGCATGCGAGGGCACGCCGGTCCAGCTGGTCCGCCTCAGCACAATGACCACCCTCCAAGCAAGAAGCTACCGATTTGCGCACATGAATTATCAAAGCATCGCTGTCACATGGCGCTTTACAGATTGTTGTGAGGGTGGCGCAGCATGCTTCCAAACATTCAGTTCGCACACAGCCGCTGAAGCCCTGGATACCAGTCATGCCATTCGCTTGATCTGATGTCAATGCTTGGTTCAAAAACTCACAGACATGTTGCATGAGAATGAAGTTTAACCCTGTATTTTCCATTTGTAGATGGAAAACACCTGCATGCACGCGTTAACCATCATGCATGTGTTGGCCAGCCCCTTGCTTTAGCAAACTCGTACAAGGTCCGAAAACACCTCTCACTCACTAAACTGCGGCCGTTACCGCCCCCACTCAGGACAATGCAGCAAAAACACGCAACATGTAACCAGAGCTCACTGTGCAGGGGACAACGTCCACAAGACATGTGCAACAAGAACATGAAGGAACTCCACAAGTAGAAACGCATGGGCTTGAAGCAACTGAAATGGAGTAACTTGCCAAGCCTGCAAGTTACTTGGTCGGATTATTTGTATCATAGATAAAGCATCGGATGCAGGGTCGGATCAGATATCTAAGATGGTTTACTTCATTGTTTTACTTGATGCTAGTTTGCAAATTTTGTTTGTTTACTTGCTTCAAAGAGAGCAAAAATCACAAACAACAGACGAGACAAAAAGAAAAGCTTAACTCACCACACACTGGATACCCGTGGTACACTGATTATGATGCACAATCTTTGGAAGCAACGGCCATGCGCCATGCAGCACGGGTTCTAAGGTCACCTGTCGGTGAGCCATTCGAACCTGGAAGCGTTCAATGACCGTGAGAGTCATATGGGACAATGCTCCGGGAAATTGCGGTGATGGTATCCGTTCTCACGTTGTCAAAGCCACGCATATGGTTAAATGAGAATACAAAGCAGACATCAAAAGGCACCTAGGCCATCTGTCGCAACAATGCTGTGGCATTTCAGCAAGGCAACACCCAGGGGTCTATCGTCAGTACCGGGCCAGTAAAACTGAGCCTCACAATTTCAGGTCCTTCCAACATCTTGTGCAGGTTCACCTTGGCTATCCAGTATCACATGGCTTCGGAAAGCTTTGTTATTGGATAAGGACCAAGGAGGCCAATCCTGCTCGCAACTCCAACGCCGAGTAAACGATGCACGTCTTCATGCTTGGTTTCAGGTCCAGTGACCACAATGATTTCCAGGCAGTGGAACAAGGACGAGAGGCCTTCAGGAGAGCCATAGACTCTTTTATTCTGCGTACGATGTAAAACCGACGCACACAGGCCGCCCTGGCCTGCTAGCTAGCAGCCGAGCACCTGAAAGGCCTGAATCACACCCAACATAGTAAAAGGATAACTAGAGAGGTAGTGAAAGGTCCCTTTTCCTCTCGTCTTTTCCTAGCACGCAATGCGCTAACGATCTAAAATGACGGTCTTGCCTGCTAGCTGACAGCCAGGAATGTGAGAGGTGAACTGCACACAACATAGAAGGGCTCAACGCGCATTTGCATGCATGCATGAATGTGATCTAGAACTCTTTCCAAGTAACAGCTTGTGAACCTTCGCTTTCCAGCAAGGCACCCTGGCTGAGACTTACTACGCCCTCTTTAGCTTGAAGTATCGCTTGCTTTGCTCGGCAGGTTTTGTTGAGCTCTTGAGATCAGTGGCCCTGTGTGCTGATATGCTTCCCTTTTCCTTGCTGTCCACTTTCGTCACTTACTAATCCAAGGTGTATCAGTTTGCTTAGGAGTATCAGTGGCTAGGTGTGGTTGCCTTCTGGACGGCAGGCCACTCCTGCCAACGCCGTTTTAGAGCCGTACTCAAGCCCAGTGCCATCATCAGTGCAGCTCCAACCTGCACGGTGCAGACGCCATAATGGTGCATGACGGTCATGCCTGCTTGCTTTGCTCCACTGTCAGTCGTGTTACTTTCCCACTGCCACCAGATATGGTGTGAAACTCCATGCTCTCCTGTTGCTTAGAGTTTGTCATGAAGGTATCCAGCCTGTGGCAAGTTCGCCCTCACTGCCCTCATGTAATCAATGTATATCAACTGAAGTAAGTAGAAAAAACTGCTTTGTTGGCGGCGCACAGGTTGGTGCTGAGGTCGCCATTGGCGTGTGCGAGAGCATCACTGGCAGTGGCCTGAACTGCAAATGGTATAAGTATCAAATATATACAATGCAACGGCACAGTCACAATGGCCCGCTCACAGCGGAAGCACCGGTCTGACGGCAAACCATTTTCTTGGTGATGGGGGTTGGGTTCAACTGACTGCCCCCCTTCTCGTTGAGTCCAGATCTTGCATACCGCAAATTGTGTGCATGTGCATTGTCACTCCTTTCACTCACTGCTTTGTCACGCCTTTCCTGCATCCACACATACTGTATGTGCATGGTCTGTGCCAGGTCCTCACCTGTAGGCAAAGCGCATAAGCCCCGCCAGCAGTCCCAAAAAGGAACAGCCTGCGGAGCATTGGTAAGGTGCAATGTTCAAGGCCGCATCTTCTGTCACTGTGCAGTCGTGTGCATGCATCATGGGACCCACGGCGTGCCACAGCATCAGCGGCAAAGCCCCCCTTGCAAGTCACCCCAGCCGCAGCACACCGGGTGAGCAAGCCACGTTGGAGCCATGATGACGGCAGGAACAGGTGTGTACGGGGCTAACAATAGGGTTCCCCACACGCAACTAGCGTAAACAATGCACTCGTTGCATGTGGCTGGATGCCGTCCTAGAGACCAGCTCTGAGCAAGAGAGGGGTAGGAAAGGCGAAACAGCAGGCCTGCCTACCTACCAGAACGATTGCCATCGGCATTATTTGTAGCTGATGGCACAGTGTGCAGGTTGCTGGCGCTCGTTCCCTTTTCTTTCAACTACTTCACCTACCAGAACGAATCCTGGGTCACAGTGACGGTGTTGTAGAAGCTGTTCATACGCAGGCGTGCCTGCAAGCACCAGAGGCAGACAGAGTTAGTGCAGCAGGCGTACTTGCATAGACCAGGAGCATCGCACACATGTGCATGAAGGGCAGGCTGAGGTCACCCTCATACCCCAAAGCTATGTAGATTGGTGTTTGATAGCATCGCTGCAAGGCGTGTCCGCCACGGACAGGTTCTCGGTTGCTTGAGAGTTGAGCCACACGGGAAGCACAATCTGTTATCATTAGCAAGTTAACCCCAGGTTACCGATGTTCTGCAGATTGTAAAGGAAACACGCCTAGTGAACTGTAAGCTATCTTTCAGCTGGTTGCAAATGTTGTGCGTAATTGCTCGGCCTCAGCACCTGCACCGACCGGCGGCCTTTTTCGCTCTTTCTTCCTTCAGCTGATGTTTGGAAGTTTACTGATTTCCAATATTGCAGGGCATACAAAGGTGTTTTGCAGCAATCAGCCATAAGACAAACAAAACGCAGTAGATTCGCCAATAATCACACTCAACGCTGCTGTCAATCATCTCTGTGCAACTGTGGAAACACCTGGGTGCACCATGCTGTCAGTGTTCAGCACAGTCAATGCACGTCCGTTGCACTTGCCAGCTATACACTACTAGAGCGTCACTACGTAATTAACACTGTACTTCATGTCAGTGGCTTGGGTTCACAACAATGAATGCACATCGATGTACGGATTGTATGTCATGTCAGCTTGCATAGCTTTACCTGTACCCATCCCGCCAGCTTTGAATCTGGGTTGAACGTGTCATAGCAAGGAGTGCTTCCAGGCAGCACTCTGCCATCAGCGCTAATCTGCATTGAAGAAGCAGAAAAACGAAAGAAAAGAGAAAATGAAGCAGATATAGAGTAATAGAATCTGCATGTCAGATACCTGTCTGCATGTGAGCAGCAGTGTATTCCTAGGCTATTCCAATCAAACTGTCCCTGCTGATCTGGAGGTAGTGCACAAGAGCAGAGCACACTAGACCAGGTAACAGCTGCACCACTCCTCTCATTGATCACGGTTCAACCAGAAGCCTGTGGCCAAACAAGATCTGGTGCACATGACACAGTGACATATTTGGCAAAACAGCGACATTCTTCCTAAGCAACTACTGGGCGGTAAGCAATGGAGGCAAGGAAAGTGGCAGAGATCCTTGACCACCATGCAATGGTAGTCATTTGTTTTGCATGCAGCGTGCACTCCCTCACACATGGCAGTTGTTTAAGTGCATGTCTAAATGCATGCACCATTTCACTGGTCATGGCCTGTCATGGTTCACCCCACGGTGAGACCAACCAAGCAGGCGCTTAGCCCCAGTCACCAACACAAAAAGCGAATTCGTCATTTTTTCATTCATGGCAATCGCACCCACATGCTCGTTCATGGCAATCGCACCCACATGCTCGTTCATGGCAATCGCACCCACATGCTCACTCATGGCAATCGCACCCACATGCTCATTCATGGCAATCGCACCCACATGCTCATTCATGGCAATCGCACCCACATGCTCATTCACGGCAATCGCACCAACATCCTAAAAAACACGCATTCAGTCGTCACTTACCGCTCCATTGTGCATGTTGCCACTGTCGCTTACCATGTTTGCAAACCACTCCCTCCTGTGCATGTTGCCATTGTCGCTTACCATGTTTGCAAACCACTCCATCCTGTGCATGTTGCCACTGTCGCTTACCATGTTTGCAAACCACTCCCTCCTGTGCATGTTCCCACTGTCGCTTACCATGTTTGCAAACCACTCCCTCCTGTGCATGTTGCCATTGTCGCTTACCATGTTTGCAAACCACTCCCTCCTGTGCATGTTGCCATTGTCGCTTACCATGTTTGCAAACCACTCCCTCCTGTGCATGGCTGCGCCTTCAGCCGTGTCATTGGTAGTTTCCACGAACTGTAGCAGCGCTGTGCCGGCTGTGATAGGTGTGAGCATTTGCAGGACACAGGACCGGTCGCTCCCGCCAGGGCACTGCGTGCGTGCAGGGAGCATGGCACTGCAACAGTTTAGTTTATTCCATTCAGTGTACCCATTAACCATACGATGTGCAGCAGTGCTCCAGACTCAAAGTGGACAATACCGTTTCAGAGTCTCAAGTCTTACAGCAGCCGTCCAAGGCTTCAGCATTGAAGTCTCATTACATAACACGCTGTGCAGACTCAGCGTGCTCTTTACTGAAGATCTCATTTGTTTTCCATTCCCACTCTCCAGTCAGGCAAGGTGCATGCTACACTTCCGAGCAAACAATTGATTGTTGCAACCGCTCCAGCCCCAGCTGGCCAGCAGGCTGTAGTGAGGAGGGGCAGGGGTGCCCCCTGCTTTAACTTGTTTTTAGTGATTTTAGTGATTGCATTCATAATCAGCACCCTGCTATCAGTGAACTGCCTTGGCTTGCCACTTGGCAGGCGCATAATTCTTGGAGAGATATTGTGTCTAGCTGCAGTGTCGTGGGTTGAAGCCATAATAATAAGCCATGTAATGATGACATTCCGAACTTTCACTTTTACACTTACCAAGTTGACGTTTCTAAACGTTTTCAAGAGACAGATTTCAAAACAAGAATGCGAGTTCAGATTCTCACCTGCATTTCCGATATGATGACCATTCCTCCCCCGATCAGGCTGGTGCTGTTTGCCGTTTTTGGGTCCCACATGACGGAAAGTCCCTCGGTGGGGTCCACACTGAATACCACGTCAGCAGGCAGCGACTCCTCGTAACCAAGCAACATGCACAACGTCTGGCTCTGCAAAAGACAGCAGTCAAGGGAAAAAGAAGCGGCATTGAATGCCAACATGTGCTCAAGGGAGCAGTCCAGCAGTTTGGTTGTTCAGTGAATGATGCACTGAATGCCTGCTGCGCCTCAGAACCGTACCAAACCGGCTACCCTAAAGGGCTTTTTGATCTGAGTCTGCACAGCAGGATGTTCGATATCGGTACATGAGTAGGATTGCCTATTATAAATAGGCACCATATAAATAGACAAATGCCTGCAAAATGGCCAGTAAAAGCAGGCGTGCCCGCACATCTGCCGGAGCCAAGCTGACACGGTCGCTTGATGGACAGACGCATGTTTTCTGTCATGTTTCTCTGTTTTTGCCCCAAGTTTTCGGTCATGCACTGGTACCACTCCAAGGCTACGGCTTCATGCGATGCACGTGGTTTGTCGCATGTGGTTACTTCCCTTGCTTGGTCTGGCCTCTTGCCCAGTGCGTGCGTTTGTACACAGCTTGCACTCACCGGAGAGACGAGTTCAGCGATTCCCCGAGTGCTTTGCGAGGTGAGGACGTTTGAGACCAGACACCCAGAATGTGCCATGCATGTCATGGTCATGGTTGAGGGTCCAACGCCTGCATGACAGGCGACGTATGTAGTATCCTTGTCATGTTGGTGTCAAGCCGGTGCTGCGCACTATCAGCACCAAAGCAAACATGTCCATGCATGGCAGGAGGAAGGCACTTCCGTACTTTGTGGCGCAGACCGGGATCAGCCCAGTTTATTTAAGGCAGTGGCCTATGCACCCACCAAGGAGCGTATGTTCAAATTCTGGGCCCATCCTGAGCTGGTCAGGAACAGGGCCGGGTTTAAGGGGGTCAGGGGGGTGCAAGTGCTCAAGGAAACAACAACTTGCACGCCAACCGCAAGTCAACAGTGTGACGGGCTTACTGCCAGTGTGACGGACTTACTGCCAGTGTGACGGGCTTACTGACAGCTACACAATTGCATGCTTAGATGGGCCCGCCAACGGTTGGTAACGGGCGGGGCTGCCCCGGACGGGTAAATGACTTTGACCAATGGAACCCAAATCAAACCTGAACAACTCTGTGTTTTCAATAGCACATCAAAAGCTCTCATGAACATGAGCAGAATGGCATACGCTATCCAGGGACGACCACAGGTGTCAAAGTTCCGACATGTGCGCCCAGAAACGACCTGTAACCGCCAGGGTGGGAACCGACTCAAACATGCAAAGTGCAGTGGAAAGCTCATATGAAAATGAGCTCAATGGCATACTCAAAATCTGTAATGGCGCTGTAGATGGGCTGTCGTCAGGCTTCACCCTTCAGACCAAAAGTGAGGTTTGGGTCGGCAATAGTAATATCGCCTACCTCCTGATGCATGGCAGAAATTTCACCAGGTGCAAGCCATAATACGCTACCTTGCCTACTGTGCCTGAGTGAATTGTTTGTGACACGTACACAATTCCCCATCCCTCTTTCCATTGAAAATGTCACCCAGAATTTGCTCCTGTGACACCCCCCACCCCCCGTACGACACCCCGTCTATGCCTTGTCCCAAACTCACCCCGGCTATGCCTTGTCCCAAACTCACCCCGGCTATGCCTTGTCCCAAACTCACCCCGTCTATGCCTTGTCCCAAACTCACCCCGTCTATGCCTTGTCCCAAACTCACCCCGGCTATGCCTTGTCCCAAACTCACCCCGGCTATGCCTTGTCCCAAACTCACCCCGGCTGTGCCTTGTCCCAAACTCACCCCGTCTGTGCCTTGTCCCAAACTCACCCCGTCTGTGCCTTGTCCCAAACTCACCCCGTCTATGCCTTGTCCCAAACTCACCCCGGCTATGCCTTGTCCCAAACTCACCCCGGCTATGCCTTGTCCCAAACTCACCAAGCGTCCACTCAGTGCCGGTTGTTTTGGTTGGAGGAGCCATTGACCATTGCACGACCTGAAGCGTACAAGTGCACGAAAGCGTAGTTTGTCACGCACAAGCCAGACGCCACAAACTCGTTTCATTCAGCACCTGTTGAGAACCTGGCCAGAGGAGCTGCGGCGGCTCGCTCCTGTTTTGCCTCAATTTGGCCGGCCTTGCCTGCCTTGTTCCCTGCGCTTGTTTTGCTTTCTTGCTCAGGGTAGGCCAGGGCGGTGTCCATCCCGTTCCGTGTACTTTGACGGCTTTCCTTGTGTAAATGAAAATATACAGAAGAAGGCTTTGAACAAGGCAGGGCACTGTTCAGCGTGCCTGTTGCTGGTACCTGTACAACCAAGCTCTTGCGCCAATGGTCGCGTAATGCTGTGCCGGCCGCGTCATGGCACAGACTTCTGTACTAGGGAATTGTTCAAGGTGACTTTGCGGTTGTTGCTTAGGGTGCAGTGGTGACCCATCGCTTACCTATTTTCCTTTCCCCCCTTGCCCCTGCTAAGCAGTTCTCCCTGGACTGACGGCCATGTAAACAACAACAACAAGAACAACAACAACAACAACAGGGAGCTTTTGTGGGAGGCGTTGAGTGGTATGGGGGTGCATGGTGCCTTCCTTGATAGCTTGAAGCACATGTACGCGCATGTCACTATGCGCGTCTGCATGGATGGGGAGCTAGGTGCCTCTTTCCCTGCAGATGTTGGTGTTAAGCAGGGAGACC